>PNEQ01129734.1:29639-139686 GCA_003012365.1 Medauroidea extradentata
TCGCGAAAAGATTTTTGCCACACTTTGTTTCAGTGACTCACGTGCACATCGGCAGTTCTGTTTCAAGGTTATTGGCAGCGTGTCTTTGTTCAGACACGTTTCTCATTTGACTGCACCAATCAGAATAAGATTATTGTGAGTCTGTACGTCTATAATTTGACAAAGCCAGTGAGAGTAAAATAATCCAATCATAGACGATGTAGCAGAGCTGCAGGTGTGCACATGACTCATCGAAACCAAATGTTGCAAAAATCTTTTCGCCATAAAATCGTGGCTCTAATGATTGGTCAATGTAACGTCTGAAACAACGTAGCTGTCTGCACACAAATAATAGGCAGTATAATATCGATATTCTTACTGGCCCAGTCGAATAGGGTAACAGCTCTACGTACAACCTGAAGCCAGTAATCTTCTGGTAAACTGAACGTGCATTGGAACCCAGCAAACAGTCAAGTTTTCCCGCGATAAACCATTATCTCTACCCATACGTTATACAAAGTAAATGATTTTTAAATTTTGTTTACATCTCTCCATGGCGTGTCTGCTTGGCTGTAATACAATTAAAATATTGCATAAAATATATTCAAAGGTATCTAGCATATCATCAAATTACTTCACAAGTTTCTCTTGTCCTTACTCCTAAGTTAATGTGATTCGTTTTCGTATCAAAGCATTCGCTCAACTCCTCCTCCTCGTCGAAGCACCGGACGTCTGGAAGGAAGGATATTATTTTTTAAAAAAGTGGAACATACCTTTCCGCCAAAGGCTCGCGCGCCGAGCGTTCAGACAGGAAACCACGCGCATGGCTGGCAGTTAAACGCGCCCAGACGCTTGTTACAGGTCAGCCTACAAGCTTTTTCTCTTACGCAGGCTGATTTTATAATGCTCTGTCTTCCTGCAGCTAATAATGCCCAGCGTGGCAGGCTTCTCCGTGGATAAAAAAATACTTGCAGCTCCGCGCCCTAACAATACGCTTCTTCCAGTGAATTATGCTTATTGGGCCTGAGTCGCAGTTTACAAAAAATACGTTTATGACTTACTAGCTATTGCCCGCGATTTAGATCGTGTGGCTTTAAGTTTAATGCGATACCATATTTTAATAGGCATTCATTTTTTTATGTAGGCCTAACGTCTTAAGTTTCAAATAATTATAAAAAAATTTGAAGTGAGCGAACACCATATATTTTTTTGCGAGTTTCATAAAGCACAGCCTCCTTGAGTCGCCCATAAGTACTCCAGATTACCATGAATAGTGCGTATAAATATAATATATTTATATGATCAATATCTCTCAAAAAACAAATTTTTTTAGAAAAAAAAATTAATAAAATATCAGTTTTTGATAAAAACTTTTTTATACTTAAACTTTATGTAAGTTATAATATTAACACCAAAAATACAATTAAAATTTAGAAATTACGGCAAAACAAGTTTATTTTTGAAAACAAATTCAGGCAAAAACAAATATGATACGTATAAATGGTGCCAAATAATGTTAGGGGCTATTAATGGCCGTCTACACTTTTGGGTACCTCTTTTTGCCAACGTGCCCCGTTTCCCCCGCCCCTTTTCACTAAACATATTTTTCATAGCAATCAGATTACAGGTGCAAGAACGCGTGCGTTACAGACACACAGACTTTTTACGTATTGAGATGGCAAATCTCTGTTTTTACAAATTAATAGGGGATTTGTATTCATCTGCGACGTCAATTGTATATTTATCGAGCATAGTTAAGCGTATTTTTGATACCATTTAGTTTTAGGTACAAAATACGTGTTCTTTAATACAGGTAGAGGCAGGATTATTTCGCGAATTCATGAGGTATCAGCCTAGACTTCATAGGCTTATACAAGCACTGACTGCAGTTGCTTATCCATTGGCTTCTAACAGTGGGAGCTGACATCACGCGATATCCCACCAATTATTTCCCTTCTTAAACAAAACACTTATCAGCAGAACAATTGTGGGCATAACGCAATGTCGGTAATATAAAAGAAAACTTCTGTATAAAACGTATTTTTGGTAAAGGTGTGCAGACAATACACCTGTAGACCAAACGCTGTTTGGCAAACTACTTGATAGACTAAGCTCCTCTGAGTCATTTGACCGTGGGTAAATACTCTTACCAAAGTACCTGACTTTGTAGGCAAAATGCCGGTAGACAAAACGACTCATGGAAGTTCAAGTGTGGAAAATCGTAATTTTATATTTGTATGAAATAGGGTTGATTTGGTAGACGTTACAAGGAGTACATTTTGTTCTTACAAAACATCGATCTGCCGGTTTTTCTAAAATGGCATTTCAGTGTCAATATTTGCATGTTTATCATTCTTGTAAGCCGCAAAAACCAATGAATATAAAAAAAAACATTTAAACTACTTTTCACGAGCTACTGCTTGACGTATATAAAAACCAGTTAAAAATATTTTTGTATAAAAAATTAAAATGGACAAAAAATTCAAAATTTCGGCATTACATTTGACAAATATCTGTACTGAACTAAACGGATAAAAGCTAATATTCAGCCGACCTACTTTCGTTTGAAGCGACTTTATAGACTCAAAATTATTTTTTAACCACCGACATAAAGCTATACCTGTGCAATGCATTACTATTTTCAGCATTTAACTACTGTGCAGGATCACAGCCGTCTTTAGCAGAAGGCCGCGGTCATAGATCTGGCAACCCTGCCAGGAAGGGTAATTTTAACACTTCTGTTAGCTCTCCATAGACAATGGCTTTGCCTGATTCGTTATTATGCCCTACATATCGGCAAAGGGGAAGCCACAGCCGTTTGGTGAGACAAAAGAAGTGTAAAATGACCCTTCCTGGCAGGGTTGCCAAATCTAAGGCCGCGACCTTATACTAAAGACGGCTATGGCGGGATTGTTCATTAATCTCAATAAAACACAGCGTTATAGAAAGTACAGTGCCAAACGCTGCTTTTCTACCTTAAAAAGAGAGATCATGTCACGTAATTTCTTTCCAAATCTATATATAGCTTAACATACAAAATAAAACATTACCACTTTACAACGTAATTAAAAATAATAATACATACCCACAGACTAACGAATTCATCCGAAAGACTCATTCACTTAACTTCAGTTCATCGTCACAATACACTTAATAAAATCTCGTTTCAGGTTCGTCGTAAATCTATTCTTTACAATCATTCCTTCGCTTATATGACAAGCAAGGTTTGGAATATAACCTACCGGGAGATTCGAGAAAAATGTCACTGCACACTTCCATATAGGCCCCTTTTCTAGTACAGAACCCGTCAAATTTATCATACAAACACTCACGTAGTAGTACATTTATTCTATCATTTAATTACTTTTTTATTTTACATATTTTTGTGTAAAAGTTGCGTAACATTCAAAATGTGTTAATATTGGATATTGTTATTTGTTCCGTTTTAATTTTTGCCATAATTATAAACCCTTTTAGGTCCTAATATTCGTAGTTATAAATAATTTACTTAAGTGTTTGGCCGTAATGTTAAGAAGCATTGTAAACCAGATTATAACTGAATTTGGAGGTTAAATAAATAAGAAAAAATAAGTACAAAAAGTTTTGTACAGTGCAGTTTACAGTAATCTAAGATAACTGACAATCCTAACCTCAGAATAGGCCCTGAACTTTGTACAAATGGGCACACTGATTTGATATTCTGCCCTCATAGTTCACTCCTTACTTGATATTTGTTTATTTATACTTGACCAATGTCGGCTGAAGGAATCTGTATTTGTGACGTGTTGCTGAGATGAAAACATTTTAATTATGATCAGACTTACGTCCAATACGTCGTGGAGTGTCGCCTTAAAAAAATTTCAGGAAAGTTGATGAACACTTTATAACGATGACTATGTTGTAGAGACTTTTACACCCTGAATTATTGTAATAATAGTCTTTATTTTACATAGTGCCGTCACTTAATTTGAAGTGATTGGTGTACTCTTGTCAATATATGTTACTCTCAGTATTATGAAAATGATGAGGGCCCTTAAATCTGCCTGTTCTCTTCTAATAACTGTAGGGATATACAAGGAGTTCTAGTACAAAAATCTGTCCGTAAGCGACTGTTGCAGGCGTAGTAATTGATGCCTCTCGCATGGCAAACTAAGTAATTTGGTGTGTTTTAAAAATCACATTTTTCAACCGTGACATATCTATCACTAATTAACGGAAAAATTATCCGACAAGAAATTCTTTGACAAATTATCTCGTGAGGCTATCCTCCAACTTATTCTTAAAGACGGAGAGATTTTTCAACTCCAAGGACAAGGTTTCGAAGATACTCTCCTGATTTTAAGTAATTTTACACTGTCAGATTTCCCTCGAAGAAGTTAATTTATAAGTCCAGAACAGAAAATATGTTTCATTAACCAATTTATTCAGAAAAATAAATGTATATATTTACCAGTATTTACTGCTTCCACATGCATGATCTTTTTTTCGAATTTAAGAAGAGAGTACATTTCCAATCCACAATTAGAATTAATATTGACTGAGAAATTGAGTATTTAAGTCGAATTAAAGTATATAAGAAACACGATAATAGAAAAAATAAAATTTCCCAATATTTGCGGCTGTTTGTATTATCTGATAACTTAATGGTATTGTATCCATCAAGAATTTTGTTCGAACATGTTCTGTATTACCTTGAGTTTGGTTTTACATTCATTACTTATACTAGTGGCATAAATATTAATGAGGAAATGTAGAATGTGGTGATTTGAATTACGTGCTCATTTATCAAAATAAGATTAGTTAGTTACCTTTACGTTTTGTCGAGGGTGAGGCCATTCGAGAAGGTTACGCACAACTAACAAAAAGACAGCAACTGGAAAAGGAGTCGACCATGTCCTTTGTTAAGGAATCATCCCTTCATGGGAAACTTAAATCAGGACGGCCGAAACCGGGAAGCGAACCAGTTTCTTCCCGAATGCGAGACCAGCGTGTCACCGTTGTTCTACCTCCCTCGGGCTTTATCATAATAAGTAGAGGTACGAGTATTTCGCGTATTCATCAGGCAACAGCTTAGACTTCTCAGTTGTGTATATGCACTAGTCTAAGTTAAACTTTCATTGGCTTGTAACCGTACAAGTGGGTAGTATGTAATCCCCACTATATGTTTCCTTATTTATTATACTGGCTTGCAGTTGTCAAAGGTGTGTTGAAACATCTGTCGTCTAATCGCAGAAGTGTCGGTGAAGTATACGTTATTGGCGTTCAACCTGACTTACAATCAATACGCGAAATAATCGTGCCTCTTATAAGATACATTGTTTTTAAGTGTTTCGTACTCAGTAAATTAACATGGTTACTAATATGTCGCAGTTGGATTTAAGAACACTTGTATCTAACTTACAGAAACGGAATATAAATGGGCAATTAATGTAGCCACGCATTTGTCACAAAATATGTTCGCACCATTTGGTTTCAGTACCTTACCAGCACGTCTGCAGTTCTGCTTCAATGTTACTAACAGAAGCGTCTCTCATATAACCCCGTATTTTTATTTCTTAAACGTATCGTGAGAGATGATGGTTAGAGATGACGGTTTATGGCGGGAAAACTTGACTGTTTGCAGGGTTTCAACGTACGTTCAGCTTACCAGAACATTACTGGCTTTACCTTGTACTTCCAGATGTTGCCCTACTTGACTGAGCCAATAATTATCCCGCTATTGTAATATTTGTTGCCTGTTATTGATCTGCAGAGAGCTACGAGGTGCCAGACGTACATCGCTCAATCATAAATGTTGCAAGAAACTGCAGTGTTTCCAAGGGTATGCTGGCACAAAACATTTTTGCGATAAACCATCATCATCTCTTTGAAAACGCTTTAGTTTCTTGAGACATATATTGTTGGGTGTTACATATCTGGCACAATGTAGTTCTCTGCAGACCAATAATAGGCAACAAATATTACAATAGCTGCATTCTTATTGACTCAGTCAAATAAGGAAACAGCCCTACACTCAAGTGAAAGCCGAACGTCTGTTGAAACCCTGCAAACAGTCAAGTTTTCCCGCGATAAACCGTCATCTCTACGTATTGTGTACAGTCCACAGCACGTCCCTATTAGTATGTATTTCGAATTGGCTTGCTAATGCATTTATTTATTTATGGCAGTCTATTAAACCCGTGTTCAAAAATGTTAAGGTATCAAAGAACCGGCTTGGTTTTTGTACATAGCAAGGGAGTTTGAAATTTTTTTTTCCCCTTTTAGTAGGTAAACAATTTTAATTAATGTTAAGTAGTATCGTCAATACAGGAACAACCGTAACTCGTTGCAACACATTTCAAACGCCCTTTAAGCTAGTTCTATAATTATGTAATGTGTCGTGATAATCCGTAGTGAGTCAGGATATAGGCCGTACTATATCTACATGTCTCTTTGTCCTTCGTGTCCTCTTGTCGCATAATCTCTTACCATCACCAAGGGACATCCCGTATTATGATGCCACAATAGAGCTGTCTCATTTTGCAGATTCAGAAAAACTCATTGAGACTTAAAATTTTCGATCTTCTTTTATTTCGTTATATATTTATTACATGGATTTGGAGACTGACTGCGATTAAATAAATATGTTAATAAAAAAAATTTCGTGAATTAGTGACGTTCGTGAAACTCATTCGTATTTCTTTCGGTTTAGATATTACTTTATTGTTTGGATAATTATCTCGTTACTTTCCACGTTCTCTGCTGACATTATTAATACGAATGTTTGTGTTTACTAGTTTAGCGGCATTTAACGTTTTGAAAATTCACATTCTTTTTAACTTCACAAAGGACAAACTTATTAATATTGGCCATATACATGGGACAATACGAGACATGGGACAATACGAGACAAGGGACAATACGATACATGGGACAATACGAGACATGGAACAATACGAGACATTGGACAATACGATACATGGGACAATACGAGACATGGGACAATACGAGACATTGGACAATACGATACATGGGACAATACGAGACATTGGACAATACGAGACACGGGACAAAGAGACAGCAAGGGGCATGAGGGACAATGTCACGTGATCATCTTATCCAATCGGCACGCAATGTCCAACGGACACAGCATGGGACATTGTAACATGGCTGTTACTCAGCGGTCTGTCGTATAGCGATTTGTTTACTTTCAAAAGCATTCGCGCTCTACATAAACCTCAACCAGTGAGATGTGAACAGATTCGGTGTAATGCCAGTCGGTTTTCGTCAAAAATGAACAACGGAAGTAAGTTAAGCTGCACTGATTGTTTCAGTGACTGAATGCCACTGAATTAAAAGTGAGTTCTTCTTATTATCAGTGAATTTCTCTTGCTTATTAACTGATTTTCATTTAAACCTACATGTCCATCAGTGATAACCAGATTGTTAATTGGAATTTTAGTGATTAACACTAATTGTAAACATTGATTATAATTTAGAGTGCACGTCATTTCAATTGCCAAACCACGTGTTCAGTGTTTTTAATTCCTTAACTATTTACAGCAAATAATTTGTGAATTAATACGCAATTTCTCCTGAAAAAAAGTGCAACTGTCCCAGACAGCGTCCATCGCGGACAGATAATTTCTCATTGTTACAGACTCTAGAAAGTCGCGAAAATATTTAGTCAACATAGTCTCAAATTAACTGTACAATCTTTATCCAACTATTATTGGATGATTCAATTTGTGACACGTATGGAAAGTTTTGGGACAAACGACACACGTACTGTGTTAAAACTATACAGTTATAACAGAGCTGGTTGAAGAGAGAAACAATGCTCCAAGTGAACGGTAGCTAGGGAACTTTGTTTTTGGCGAAAATAATTTTGCCCCAGTTACAATAACGTTTCTGCAACTCCCCACGTTTGTGATTTGCCGATGGATTCTCAAGACTCGTGAGAGTTAAAATATCCAATCACCGACCACGAAGCAGAACTGCAGATGTGCACGTAAGGCACTGAAACAAAGTGAGACAAAATTCTTTTCGCGAAAAACAACGGTCTCTAACGATAGCTAGAGCCAAGATTTTTGGTGGGAAGAATTTTGCACCAACGTGATTCATCGACTTACAGGCACATCTGCAGCTACGCTACGTGGTCAGTGATTGGATGTTTAGTTCTTATCGCCTACCCACAAATCATTGACGTGTGGTGCCGTAGTAACGTGTGTTGAATTGCACATAGTCAAATGGGCGACGTCTCTATGCACAGAGGCTAGAGACGGGGAAATGTCGCGTGTGCAGCGGCCTTCAGGCTGGACTCCACAGTCCTGTGTACACTCTTGTCTTCAGCTACTTGTTCGTTGGCTGCTGCTACAATAAGTAGAGGCCTGCAAGTCATTGAATCAGCCAAATTTTCCGGCCCCTACCAATAAGTGGTCAGGTGTAGACGTGACAACACTGAAAAAAAAACTTCCTAACATGTTTAGGAAGAAACTAAAATGAACACAGTATCAAACATTTACTATACTTCCGCCTTTAAATATACAAACTTTTACAGTTGTTATAATTCAAGTCTGTTAACTTTAGTGTACATTTGACTGTTTTATAAAAAAAATTTGTTAGTGCTACCATGAATGTCTGGGATATTATTCTACCATACCTACTTTCTTAACGCTCCTATACGCACGTGTGGCAGTTTTACTATTTTTTTTAGAGTGGAGTCAGTTGAGTGTTTTCACGCAGGTTAGTTGTTGGTTCTGAGTCTTCAAGCCCGAGTCTCGGTAGCAGTGATTCAATCACAGAATTAAAATGCGTGTAGAAGAGTTTGAAGTCTAGCGTATTCTTAAAAAAGAAATTCGCGAAATTTTTGGGTCTCTAGCAAAGGCACACACAGAGAAAAAGGCTTTGTTCATTCAACCGTATATTTGTTTGTATATGGCCAAACAAGAGTGTAACAGTTGAACCAACCAAATATTTGGTTGCCTGGTACGTATAGTTATCTCAA
This sequence comes from Medauroidea extradentata, assembly GCA_003012365.1. Classification (NCBI taxonomy): domain Eukaryota; kingdom Metazoa; phylum Arthropoda; class Insecta; order Phasmatodea; family Phasmatidae; genus Medauroidea; species Medauroidea extradentata. Next base: position 38,605 of record PNEQ01129734.1, read on the forward strand.
AAGGATGGTTAAGTCCAGTTAAATATCCTACACTTTGTTAGGACAACAAAGCCACTTCTTGGCGTGTTTCATACGTTGTTCAGCCAACAAAACTCTTGTTGAATCAAATACATGCTTGTTTGGCCATATACAAACATAAACGGTTGAATCAACCAAACCGTTTTCTCTGTGAAGTGCCCCCAGTGGCGTGTGGTGAATGTGTTGCAAGGTGAGCTGTGTTTGCTCTCAACTGTACCTGTTTACTCTCTGAAGTGCACGTCATCCTCTCTGACGTGGTTGTGCAGCGGACGTCAAACCAAGTGTATAATGAGTATCTTGCAGCTGCTCCGACAGTGGCCGCATTACGTTATGTCAGAGTAAGTTGTACGGTTGTTACTGGATCCTGCTGGGTGCCCCGAGATTGTACAGTACTGAGCAAACACCATCTTACCTTGCAACTGCTCATCACACGCTACTGCAGCCAGTGGTGCTACTTGTGATGTGTCAGTACCCACATATCGCGAGCTTAGTGCTAGAACTAGGTAACTTTATTTTACAAAGTATAATTTATCTGCAGATGCCTACACTACCCTTAAAAGAGTTCCAATTGATGAGTATATAGCTAGTTACAAATGTGTCAATTAGGGAGTATTGTTGCAATACAAGATTGCGTTTTAACATGTAACTATGTGTAATACAAAAGCAATTATCAGTGTTACTAGTAGATGTCTCCATCTACCTAGTTATCTAGTTGTTGCATTAAGCCCACGATATATTCTCGTGCGCCGGCAAGCAGTAGGACTTACTCTCCATTACCTCAGGGTTCTTCAGTGGGGTCCAGAAACGATCAGACGCCTCAATAACGCACTCAGCAAAGGTGTTGGCGAAATAATTTATATTTAGTTTCTTTCCCTTTTTATTATCATTGTTATTAAAAATACAACAGAACTTCACAACGACTTCATTTAAACTGAAGCGACCTGATAGCACGTGGTTTGCTCCGAGCCTTCTATCAGGTGTGTTGTTGTTTCATCGTTTCGCCAGGGAGAGTCAGATAAACTGCAAACAATTGAAAATATGTAGGGACAGGACATTTCCGAGAAAAAAATGTCTATACCATTTTGTTTAAATTACGTACGTGCACATCGGCAGTTATGCTTCGAGTTCATTGGTAGCGGGTCTTTGTTCAGACATGCCTCTCATTTGACGACGCCAAACAGAGTAACGCTATTAAGGGTTTCCGAAATTCAGTCTCTTAAGGGCACGGTTCACCTCTGTTTTCTACGTCTTTTTTTTTATTTTTATATTTGTACCAGACATTATAGGTTAATTTTCAAGATTTTCCAATATAAGATGAATATATAACACTTCTATGATCTCCAGAATTCATAATAAATATCTTATATGCCTCAACATCCGCACATTTAAAAAAAAATTCAAACGGAAGTAATTGCAGAAAATCGATAAATAAAATTTAGGATCAAGCTCCCCCTTAAGTACGGGTCCGGAGTCCACCATGAAACAGTTACGAACGTCTCGCAGTCGGTTTCAATGATTTGAAATTAGACTGTCAGGGTGCATTTGATTTGACAACCACGCAGCGAGTTGTGGAGTCATCGGCTTCCGGTCTCGCGACAGCACGGCCTCCGAGGGCATCTGAGGAATCTGCGGCGTCCACCGAGGTAGTTGGTCGCCCCTTGACGGACGGCGCGCGACCCGCCGGGCGAGTTTTTCCCGCGCGCGCGATTTACGAGCCCCAGAACCCCCGGGTGGTTCTCGTACCATCTGGAGATGGAAGGAGGAGAGGAGAGTGTGGAGCAGCATACATTATCAGGATGCCACCGGGAGCGTCGCGCTTCCAGTTTTCTCGCATCTCGCCCTCTTACGGGCTTTATTATTTTTTTTTTGTTAATTTGTCGCGCTGCGCCGCCGCCCGAGGCGGAATGTGCGCTGGGCCTGTAGCTCGCGACCGCCACGCGTCGAACCGACGTCGCGCGCTTCCCCCTCCCCTCCTCCTTCGCCTAATCGCTTCATTTTGGCGTCGACCCTGGGCGGCGTGGGGGGTACCGCAGCTCGGCCTTGGAGCGTTTAACCTTCGCCGATTAGCATAGCGGTCGTTTAGCTCAGCAGGATTCTCTGTAGCGCTCTGGAAGAGGACGTGCCTTGTTTTTCTTACGACCATTTGCATCACGGGCGTTTAGCGATAAACTATAGCTACAGCCGCTGATTTTTTGTGGAAAGGCTTTTGCACAAACTTGCTTCAAGCCTTACGTGAACATCAACTTCTTAACTTTGTTAGTTATTGGCATGATCTTTGAAAGAACTGTGCAATGGGAGTGCTTGACTGGATTTATTTGCTTGGACCTACTCCATTGCGAAATAAATGACTGTCGAAAGAAAACTAAAAATAAAAATAAGACAAGAAAACATAAATAAGCAGAGTATGCTTTAGTCATCAGGATACATACACAACATGAAATTCCAAAACTGGAATCTGGTCAGATAAAACAAGGAACAAACAGAAAAAAAAAAGAAATAACAAAAATATAAAAAAAGAAACCTAAGGTGACATGCGACACAACGATGAGACGAAACAAAAACACAAACAGAAATACAACAAACAACACAAACGATGAGACGAAATAAAACACAGTAGTTTTCCAAACAGTCAGTTATTGGTAGAGACATGCAAAATTCGCGTTATCATTTGGTAGCAGACTAAACTTCACTTTCCTATACATAACAGAGCATAATCTGCGATTCAATTAGCCACGAACTTTTATGTGTTGTCGTGTACGTGAGTTACGTCTGTACAGAGATTGGCCTCTCTACCGTGTAAGCATTCTCCGCGGCAAGTCACGACAATATCGTACAGCGGGAGACGTCGAACAAGCCTATAGTCACTTGGAGTCTAGTCAGCTGTCAGAAAATAACGCAAATTTTGCATGTCTATAGTTATTGGTAATTGTCTCTGTTGTAGAGGTGTCGCTCGTTAGACTGTGCCTATCTGAATAACATTACTGCGACACCACACGTCAGGGTTTAACGTATTGAAAGTACTGGAAAACTGAATTTGTCTTACTGTACCACGATCCTACTGACCATAACTAGATATTCGGGAACTACGCGGATTCATTAGAAAAGACTTTAGAACTCCTGTTCCCGCTAATTAATTTCGTGATTGGGTCACTGTTCTTTGGAACATTTCCTTGAGAACTGTGAACCAATAGCAGACCTGAATGAAGACACTCACAGACTGCCGCGCTACCTTGTCACATATACAACTGTCCACTCACTGTAGCAACAGACAATATACAAGTATCTGAGTGTATACAGGACTGTGCAGTCCAGCCTGGTGGCCGTTGAACCCACGAAAATTCCGTGGGTCTAACCATAACACATAACTAGAGAAGATGGTTTATCGCGGGAAAACTTGACTTTTTGCTGGGTTTCAACCCACGTACAGCTTATCCGAAGATTACTGGCATTCGCTTGTACGTGGAGCTGTTGCCCTATTTGACTGAGCCAGTAAGAATCTTTCTATTGTAATATCTGATGCCTGTTATTGGTCTGCAGACAGCTACGTTGTGTCAGACGTATATCGCACAATCACAAGAAACTACAGTGTTTTCAAAGATATGTTGTAAAAAAAAAATGTTCGCGATATACCATTATCTCAACACACATTAATTAAAAGTGTACCACGACCCTACGGAGCATAACACATATTAAAACTGTCGTGACAAATTCTACTCCGTCTGCTCCACTGGTATTACACATCAGTAGGGACATGAAAGTTTGACGGAAATTTTTTTAAAGTTTAGCAAATTCAATAACTGTAAGCTAGACTGCACTGTCATTTTCATTTCCTAGTCAACGTCACACTGTTCATTCGTTGCTAAACAACACTCTGAATCAGCGTCAATGAATATTCGCTGTTTCATTTATGGAAGTTCTGCTTTTTAGGTACAGCCACGATTTTATGACAAAAATATTTTTGGAACACTTGGTTTCAATGCGTTATGCAGCTCTGCTACATCATCTGTGATTGGGTGATTTTACTCTCACTTGCCTTGAAAAATTACAGACGTTCGGAGTCACAATAATCTTATTCTGATTGGTGCAGTCAATTGAGAGACGTGTCTGAACAAAGACACGCTGCCAATAACCATGAAGTAAAATTGCCGATATGCACATGAGATACTAAAACAAAGTGGGGATAAATCTTTTCGCGATGAAATCTTGGCCCTAATTATAGGTCCAACTCGGATTCGAATAACCTTCATAATCTACGTAAGACATCGATAGTTGACTTAATTTCCCTTATTTACTCAGAATAATACAGTTTGTGTTTATAAGCCGTATTAACGCAATGCAAATGCACATTCCTTTTAAACATCTCTTAATTTAAATATACCATGAAGGGCGCCGCTTATCCGCACGTGGGTGGCTCAAAAGCGACAGAGCAGTCAGGTCGACCGTCAAATGCCGCGTCACCTCAATAAGAAAAGCGCTGAACTAGCGTGCAAGGTTCCCGCCGAACTGTTTTTACTACGGGACATTAAGCGGCGAGTATTTGATTCTAACACGCAGGTCGTTGAATTTGAAAAAATCTCACCATCTCTAATTATGTAATTTACCACCTGCCCTTGATTTACATGCAATTGTTCACTCTGTATTAGAAATTTTAACTATTGGCCAAAAGAACAAGACACGACATTGTACGTTGATTAACGACGTTGAAGAAACGTATAATCTACAGCCTGCAGTAAGATAACGAGAAATTAGTGTATTTACCAATAAACAGACCGAGTAGGCCAACACGTATGCCAATGACTAGAGAGGCCCCAATTTTTGTGAAAATATTTCTGTCTGTCCTCAACTGTAACGTATTTTAAACGTTTTGCTGCGTAAAACAGACTCGAGTATCGCATATGCTGTATTCTGATTAATACACTTCAGAGGAAGACATCGACGATTTCTTGAATTTTTGTATTTGGTGCCATAACTTTTCTTTCGGGTAACTTTGTGGAACTTTAAACTAACTGCAGGATAGAATGTATATTGATTCAGTTTTAGACACTATAAACGTTTGTTTGTCGTTACTGTTGTAACAGATTTCAGTGCAGTTAGAACATTTTCGTTACTTTCTTAACTGCCATTAGATCTGTAAAAACATTAACGACAAACAAATATTCATGGTTAGAGGTACCTAAATTTCGCAAATACATTCCAGGTCAGGTTGAACGCCAAAATATATAGTTCATAATCACGTGTGTGATTAGCTGGCGGCTGTCACGAAACGCATTTGACGACTGCAAGCCAGTAGTAAATAAGGAAATGATTCATAGAGCTATCGCTTGTAATGTTGTAAGCCAATGAATAATCGACTGTATCCAGAGCGTGTACAGGACTGAGCAATCTAGGCTACTGCCAGATGAATTCGCGAAATTCACGTCCCTCTAATTATGGTGTCTAAAATTGTATCAATGTATTCTGTTCTGCAGTTAGGTAAAGTTACATAAATAGAGGCACGATTATTTCGCGTATTCATCTGGTAGCAGCTTAGACTTGTCAGTCCTATACACACACTGGCTACAGTAGAATATTCATTGGCTTCTAACCGTACACGCAGATACCACGAGTGTTCGCAATGATTTATATCCTTATTTATTACTGGTTTGCGGTCGTCAAATGTGTATCAGAACAACTGTCGTCCTATCACAGTAATGACAGTGAAGTATACATAACTGACGATCAACCTGACCTAGAATCAATACACGAAATAGTCGTGCCTCTATCCATAAATCATGACTACAGATGATGGTGAGAGAGGATGGTATATCGCGAAAATCTTTCGTGCCAACATACCCTTGAAAACGCTGTAGTTAATTACAACACATGTGATTAGTATAGACACTGGAAAATCGCAGGAATAGTTGACTGTTTGCTGTGTTACAACATACTGTATATAACACTGAATGTTTGTATCAACATTGGCTATGGTTTATTTGTAGCATTGTTTCTCTCTACAATAGGTCCAGTTAGAACTGCACAGCTTGAACACACAGCCTGTGTGATTTGTCCCAAAACTGTTCACATGTGTCACGGTTAATATACTATAGTTTATTGGAGACTATGCTAAGCATTTTCGCGATTTTCCAGTGTCCCTAATGATTAGGTGATGTACGCCTGACACAATGTAGCTATCAGCAGACCAATAATATGCATAAAATATTACAATAGCGGGATTCTTATTGGCTCAGTCAAATAGGGTAACAGCTCCAAGTACAAGGTAGAGTCAGTAATCTTCTGGTAGCTGAACGTACGTTGAAACACAACAAACAGTCAAGTTTTCCCGCGATGAACCATCCATCATCTCTAGTCAGGAAACAGAAAACAAAAATTCAAGATGGTGACTGTCTCTTACACTTAAATGAGAAACCTTGTTTCCACAAAGACGCATTGCCAATAATATTGAAGCAAAACTACAGAGGCGAAGGTAAGGCAGTAAAACAATTTGGCGCAGAAATATTTTCGCGAAAATGAGGTGTCCTTGTCATGTACTCTGCACAATATTTCGCCGCTGTATACCTTACTGTTCTGTGACAAAGGTGATCACTAGAGATGGTGAAATTTCGTGAATTTTATGACCGGCATGTTAGAATGAAGTATCCTATGCATTCGCAAGACCTGTCTATTCATTCATTGTCTGTTGTTCCACTGAGTAGCGGCTAATTGACAAATGGTATGGACTCGAGTATGCATAGGATATTTGTTTCTAACATGCAGGCCATTCAATTAGCGAAATTTCACCATCTCTAATCACCCTTCAACTATTAAGGCCATGCTCTCTGATTTAGATTTTTTTAGCGGTATTAATTTTTAACGCCTAAACGAGAGGAGATATCAAAAATATGGCTCTCAGTTTGGATTAAATTCGTTTTCTCTATGTTGACTGATTTTTCAAGGTAGTAAATACTATGATTTCAGCTAATTGTGTAAATAACGGAATTATTGTTAGTTGATTTTTTATTTGAAACCGTATAATTTCTTGCTTTGAAAAAAAAAATAGCTGTTACGGTAAAAACCTTTTTAAACAAAACTGCCTGACAAATTTTTGATATCTGCATTCGTTAGAGTTAAAAAAAAAACAATTATCTTAAAACAGTAGAAATAAAAAGAGCATGGGCTTAAGTATGGTAGAATAACCAAGTAAATAAAAGAGAATTGACATGGGTGTCCGACCAGAGCATAAAATTTTTTCCAGACGATCAGTTCAAGTACATCTGAGAAAGAACTACAGGACCCATGTATCTTCCCACGTTCTGCATTTAGTACACTTTGTTCGCGGCAAATCGGAAACTGGTCCTGCGGCTGGAATCTCCCGGGGACATATTGTGGGAAAGTTTGTTTGAACACGTCCGCAGATCGGTAGAAGGGGGCGAGGGAAATATAACATTAAAAAAAAGTGTCAGAAGTTTCGTGTCGGCTCCGCTGAAGAAAGAACAGGTGGATGGAAAGAAAGTTTAGCTCCACGAAGGTGCGCGGCAGCTCGGAAACCGCAGACACCTGAAGGAGCGACGCCATCTTGAAATTCGCCGCGCCGTCCTCTGTAGGGGCGGGAGGGAATAAGTGTCTCCAATGAAGTGTGACTCGAACCGCGACCCGCGCCCACCCCGCTCCACCTCCCCCTCCCACTCTTTTGCCATCTACAACTCGCCTTCCTGTGCTCCCGCACCCACGCCAGTCAGCGTCAACAAGCGGGCAAGGAAAAACTTATAAAAACAAAAACAAAACGAAATAACATCCTTAGAAGCTATTTCCGTTTGGCTGTGTCGTCGGACGACGAGAGCAAAAAAATGTCTGCCATCGCTGGACTGAACCTCTGGACCTTTGGTCCCGAGAAGAGAACTGGGATCATATCTTCACTTGGGACACCTATTTTTGGTGAACAAATTTTTCGCTGGTTTTAACTTGTGTTGTCTATTGTCTTGTATTTGTTGTCCACTGTTTACTGTTTTTTTTTATCTATTTCCATCTTATTTTATATTGGGAATCTGGTTCTATATTTGTGTCTGTCATTTGTGTCTTGGTGGTGTGTCGATATTCGACTGAATTCTATATATAGAGTTGTTTGTTGTCTAATATAACAATTATTTTGAGGAAAGAAAAGAAAAAACTGACAGAATTCCTCTGGGATTGCTTTTTTTTCTTTCTATTTTTGTGTGTTTCATATTAGTTTTTTCTTGTTTGTTTCCGTACGTTGTCATTCAACACAGGTTTGATCAGCACAACATGAGCAATGGCTAGGGAAAGGAATAATTCGCGAGTTCAATGACCAACGTTTTAGAATCCACTCCACATATTTGTTACTGCTGTACATCCTAGTCAGCTTTGACGTTGAAAATCACACAGCATTTCCAGTCGCTTGTTGCAAAAGTGATTAAATAATCCTTCACCAGCTAATTGAAACGTCAGTCAACTTTTTTTAAATTTGTTTCGTGAAACTGGTTTTTCTTTCAAATATGACAAACCTTTCACTAAACTTTTTTCAGCTTTGATCATAACAGCGTAGTTGGAGTTAAGTTTTTTTTTGTTTTTTAATAGTTTTTAAAATTAACTCTTATAGTTTTTTTCGGTATTGTTAAAAAAAAATTCGATATATAAGTCAGCGAGTTTTAGCACATATTTTTTAATGACTGTAAGGAGCTCCTCATTTTCGCAAAAAATAATTTTGTGCCGATTTATGTCAGTGCCTCACTTTCATTATATGTGGATTCTACCCGCAAATCGAAGACGTGCGGAGTTGCAGCAAACTTGTTATGATTGGTGCAATAACACGGAGACATCCCTGCACAGAGAGAAAAATTGTGTATGAAGTCTTCCCTGCAAAACTATTTTGTAGTATTAACACAAAACATTTTTTTTTGTGACCAACATATTTTAGTGCTGATGACAAAACGTATTTTTCTAGAAACCACGAACTAAATTTTGCAGGTTAAACACCCACAAAATATTTTGTACCTTTCACAAAAACATATTTTTTTTTCGTATGCACAATGACACGCTGCCAATATGAATGTTTGAGATATTTTTCAATTTTAATTCATTAACAACTTTTAGGTCTAGGCTTTTGTTTTTATAGCGAAAATAGATGATTTTTCCACTAATAATAGTCTCTCTCAATAATAAATCTACTTAGTACGTATATTAAACGCAAACCACATATAGATTTTTATCAGGTGACACGGATCAACAATAATAATAATAATAATAATAATAATAATACATTTCAATCTCTTCCGACCCACATTTACTTTCGATTTGCCCATGAGTGAAAAATTGTTCATAAGAAACAAAGCTTTGTAGCAATGAAACGGCTGTCTCTTTTGTTAAAGGTATAACATCTTTCGACAAAATGAATTATTTTAGATTTTGTTGTAAATTTTGTATTCGACTAAATTTTGTACTGTTCGTTACGGGAGGGCATACGTACGGTATGACAAGGGAAGTCGACATTTTACGAACGAATCTCTGAACAGGATGTATTTCAAGACACTTTAGCTGACGTCTTTTGCAAAGAAGTAGAGACGTTCTTTGTTGCAGTGCTCTATTTCTTGTTGCCCCAGTCAAAACACAAGCCTCTCTAAATACACGTAACCAGTAAGCAAATAAGAAATGTCGAAATACATGCGAGTCAGCGATATCTAGTTTAAACAGAAATCTTTCCGCGAAATTCGGATGTCACAGAAAGTAGCTACTTTGTTTTTATTTTAAACGAATGGATAGAACCACAATTTTGTGGTGGAAAAGTTTTTTGCACCATTGGGTTTGATTGCCCTGTGTGCACATCTGCAGCTGTTCTTCATGGCCAATGATTCGATTTAAAACAGTTGCTTATCTTGAAGTTCTGATGGAACTTCACATATGTATGGTGCCTTGGGACTCTTGCTTTCGCGAAAATAATTTTTCCCCAGTTTATTTCAGTGCCTTACGTGAACATCTGCAATTCTGCTCCGTTATTATTGGCAGCTTGTCTTTGTGAAGTGCTGTCTCTCACTTGACTGCGCCAATCAGAATATGGTTACTACTTCACCACACGTCTGTGATTTGCCGGTAGAATCCCAAGGCTCGTGACAGTTAAAATATCCAATCACTGACCACGAAGCAGAACTGCAGATGTACACGTAAGGCACCGAAAGAAAGTGGGGCAAAATTCTTTTCGCGAAAAACACGGGTTCCTAATGGTGCCACAATAACCTAATTCTGATTGGTACATTCAAACGAAAGACGTGACTGAACAAAGACACGCTGCCAATAACCATGAAGCACAGCTTGCTATCTGCACGTTAACTATTGAAATAAAATGACACAAAAATATTTTAGCGACAAACTAGTAGGTCTAGCATTGGAACATAATATAATCATTTCTTTTTAAACTTGGCGGATTGTATTGAGAAAATAATATTTTCGAAGCACACTTTCGATAGTAGCCTACGTCAGTCTAAATTAATAAAATAATAGTATTTTTACTAACGTTATATTTAACGAATCAACTGTGTTAAATATATGACGTCCTAATGCACAATAATTAAAACAACACTGGCGATGGAGTTTCAAACCCCGTGGCAGAGTCACAGTGTGTATAGTCTCTCTCATGTAAGGATTCCACTTTTTGACAGTTCTAAGGACTAGCATGTGTATACATTCTACAGGAAAATACTTCAAATTGCAACTGCAAAGCTTGAGAACCAGTTGAGTGTGTTTGTTAAAAATTACTTGTTGTAGATGAAATCTCTGTTTATATCATGAAAACCGTTGTAAAAAAAATGCCAAATCAACTGTCAAAATGTGGAATTCTTACCTCGAGACTGACCATATGAGAGAAAGTCGGGGTGAAGATTGGACCGTCTGCTCGACTAGCCAAACATTCCTGTCGCCCCCCGGCCCGAAGAATGTATGAGATGAGAGTGAGATGAGTGTGGAGCAGCAACGGAATGAGTGAGGCGGGGAGAAAAGGGAGCTCCTCGAGGAAACCCGGAAGTCAACGACAACGTCCGCCACGTTTCCCACATGCGAAATGACCGGGACACAACCCGTCGGGGATCGAATTTCAAACATTTGCAAATAACTCAAATATTTTTTAACCAAATACTTTGAAAAAAATTTGAGACTGTATACAATCATATGATACACAATTTTGGCATGCGTTTTTTTAATAATGTACCGTTTGCTAGCTAAAAAATTTTTTGCTTCATTTTTGCCTTATTTTGACTACAAAATATATAATATTTCATGGGCAAAAAATTTAAAAATTCGTTTGATGTAGTGCAACAGAAAAATTCATACACAAACGATGATAAATAAGTTTTAAAACTGCCAGAATTAATTTTTAATATATCTATTAATTTGCTTTAAAAAAAAGTCTTTTCGAAACCACTGCAAAACTAAAGAGCGAGACCGAAAAAGGGGGGGGGGGGAGTTAGACAATTTTATTTTCAGTTTTTGAGCCATAACATTTATTAAAATTGTACTATCAAAATGTTCTCTTCAAAACATAGGATAAATTCATGGTGAACTGCTTGACATAAATAATAATGGAATATTTCATTAATTTGCCATAAAGAATTATCGTCAGAGGATTCTTGAAAGTTAACCTATAATATTCTCTTGCAATGATTATGCGCGACAAATTAATTAAAGATTTCATTATTATTTATGTCAAGCAGTTTACCAAGAATATATCCTACGCTTTGATGAAGAGTACATTTTGATAATACCATTCAAACAAATATTATGGCTCAAAAATTGAAAACACAATAAAATTGTCTAACACTATCCCTGCAGAAGCCTTCATTTTGTGCTATATATTTTATTTCCAGGCTGTACTTCCCAGGCTTGTAGACTCTAGAGAACGTATTGTTAAGAGCTCTATACAGCAGGCGCTAGATGCCTCGTCTGAGGTACGGAAACCAGCAGGCAGGCGATAAGGGCTAGGCTGGCTTGCGCGACAATATCCCTGTCACATTTATGTGCGGGGCGCGAAAACAGCTCGGTTGTTGGCCTTAAAAGTGCGTGGTAGATAAATAAACGCTGAAAACATCAACTGATTTCTACACTTTTTTCGAAGACAATATGGATAAAATACTGAATGACAATCCCTGATAATGGTATATGCCAAATTTATGAGTAAACATGTATCCAGAATTACTAATTTGTTACGCGTGATCTCTTGCGCCGCAGTTAAATGCACGAGGTTCCGGCGTCAGAGATTATGCCTCAGAAGTTCGTAACACTGGAAACAATTTTGTTTAAAACGTTGGCTAAAACTATTGTCTAGGATTGCTATTGTTTAACTCTCGCAAATTGGCTTCAAGAAACCTACAGTTATATATTAATGCTTTTAGCGTTGAATTATGTACCACGCCCTCTTAAGCGGCGACCCTATATTTTTATTTATCGAAGGTGCATAGTAAAGCCCAGCGCATTATTCTCTATTTTCATTTTACGATTCTGGTTGGTTTTTTTACGTGATAGCCGTTTGAAAGAAGCCAATTTGTGGTGCCCCGAAACTATGTTTCTAAGCATGACGTGCAGAAAAACAAAAACAGAGAAGCTTATTTTAAAATTTATTATCTTTTCGTAGATAAAGACATTGAACGCACTTTCATTTGTACCTCATTAAAACACTTTCAGCTAACAAGTCAGTCACCATTATATATCACCAACGCACGGAGGTCCACCAATCTAGAACTGAAACAAAGCGAGATGCGCAACGATAACAACTTGCATTCGAAAGGTCACATGTTCGACTCCCGGCTCTGGCCACCTTGATTTCGACAGACAGACACAAAAGAAAACTGATACTAACTGTGAAGATGATATGGTATCCGACAAGGACGACAGTGGACAACAAACTTCAATTTCAGAATTAATTTGTTTATTCCCGTCTCTTTTTGTTACAGTTCGACTGAGTTTCCAATTGGGAATTTCTTTATTCGGGGAAAAAGCTTTTATGTTAATTCTTCTGCATCGAGTAGGCATACATCAGTTTTTTTTATACTCTGAACAGTCTTGTTGTTTTCGTGGCCTGCATGATTATAGTTATACAGGCTTTGTCAACAAATCAAATCAATGGTTTCTGTCCATAAACCTATACATTCTTATCAAATCACCGACTATGAAGCAAAGGGGGCCGCGGTGGCCGAATGGTCGATTCCCGGCGGGGTCGGTTCCCGAATTTTCGCATGTGGGAATCGTGCGGGACGAAGCCGTTGGTCGGCAGGTTTTCTCAGGGATCTGCCGTTTCCCCTGCTCTATGCTCACCTCACGTTACCCGTCACCAGCGTTGAAGACATCGATGTTAAGTACTGACCAAAATCTCTCTCACTCACCATGAAGCAGAGCTTTATGTAGGCTATGTAAAAAGCATGTGCAATAAAATCTTCCCGTGTAAATTTTCGGTCCCTGTTTATAATGTGTAGTATAGCCCGTTCACTGTAAACTGAGCATTCAGCACAATTTGTAATTAATTAGAAATATGTCTTATTGGGCCAATAGACGTTAACTTTTGAGTGTGTTGAAACGTTTACACAGGATTTTAGTTACATATAACTTTTCATATTAAAAATAGTGAAGATGGTTGCAAAACGGCTGAAAGAAAACTTTATGCAGTACTCACTTTATCGTGAACGGCCTATAGAATAAACCTTACCTTGACGTAATAGAGGCCGGAGCATCAGCAGATGTTGAACATCAGACAGTGTGGTCCAGCATCCAGCATCCGGACGATACTTGTGGACGTCGCTATCTCCGGGAGGTGATCTACCTCGGAGTATCTCCCTCGCGACGGACAGCAATAACCAACTGAATCAAGATGTCCAGCGGAAACTAAAACCGCAGTGGCGTGGAAAGGTGAAACCATATTTAATATTTTTTGTTTCCTTAATAGCGAGGAAGCCTACAGTGCTTCCTCAGTACAAAAAACATAGCTAATTGCTGCCTAAGTGTAGCGTAGCTGTTTTCATAAGTCCCGGGTACGTTTCGACAAAGATAAGCGCTCTCCAATAAACATAAATGGTACTTGAAGCATCGTGTATTTTCAGAGAAAAATAAATCTTTGTAGTCTTCATTGCAGCACATTGAAAGTGGTTATTAAGACCGAATGAAATAGATAACTTTCTGGTATACACAAACGAAATTACTTTTCCAGTTATAGCCTATAACGTACCATACATGGTTAACGCAAAATATTTAATAATGACTGATACGCCACAAGTAGTGTATAAAAACATACTTCAGTTCTATGTATTTTTTAACGGAGCAAGGAAGCTAGGAGGCGTGTCTCGTTCAGGTTCATTCGTGTGTATTCGCCAGTTCTCGGGTATGTTCGGTATGGTGGTCGGATGTTCTTGGCATGCTCTGGTAGTTCAGTGGACGGCTGTAAGTAGACAAGAAAATAAATAATCTAATTGGAAAAAAAATAAGAAAAATAAGTTAGTAAATAACAAGATTCTCTCATAAACACGCAAATAGATACCTTTTACCGCTGCCAACATAACAATGGAGGGCACAACTTCATTCCCTCTATGAACGTACGGATAGCTTTAAGAGGTGAAAGGATAAAGATGTAAGTGGGGTACATAAAGCTAAGTGCCAACCCAACTTCACAATAATTTAAAATTATCATACCTATGAAACGCACATTTAGCTTAGCAACGCTTTCATGTAGACAAAGTAATGATTTTTCTGTGGGCTAACTACCATAATCTATGATTTTCGAAAAAAAATGCTTAAAGTATATTTACCTTTTTATATTTTAGTCTTACAAAAAGTACGTAGATTGGTGCCTCCCCATGAAAATATTTTTAGCATTGTCATATCCTACATTGTACTCTAGGTGGTCTCTCACAGAATAGTTTTACTTTTATTTGAAGTAATGTTTTCCTTCAATATTACTTAAAGATTTAATATTGAAGTCATGTGTGTTTGTTTGCCAATGCTGTAGTTAGTATATGTGGAATAGAGAGTAGATTATGGAATCCAGGGTTGCTATTACGGTAAAAAAGGTTAATAATCCCATCGAATAGAACTGATGTGTTTTATATTGTTTTGGCATGGTATGTGAAATAGCTGTGAAGCCGAAGTTTTTTCCCAGGTATCCTGTACCCACATGAGTTAGAAGAAGGAAGTTTTACCAGGGTGAATTACTCCAGACTGAAGATTACTGGTAATATAAATTTTCTTGTCGTTTAAACGTAGACTTGAGTGAGTGAAGACATTTTTGTCAGCGCTTAACATCGAGGTCTTCAGCGCTGGCGAGGGGTGACATGAAGTGAGTATGGAGCAGCACCGGAATGAGGTGGCAGGGGACACGGGAAATCCCCGAGAAAACCCGCCGACCAGCGGCAGCGTCCGGCACGATTCTCACATATGAAAATTCGGGGGCCGACTCCGCCGGGAATCGAACCCTGATCGCCTTGGTGGGAGGCGAATGGTCTAATCATTCGACCACTGCGGCTCCCCACAAGACTTGAAAGTTTTACAGAAGACGTACTTTAATATATGTTTCCAGAATTGAGCAATAACACGTTAATAATATTGATTAGTACCAGAAATATTTGTCAGACTGAACTTATCTATAATATGTACTTGATACTACTCAAATATATCGGATGAAAGAACACTGAGATAAATAACCCCTATCCCATAATTTAATTACTTATTGTCTCCATGCAGTTAAGCTGTTGTAAAATTTAAGCAAATAACTTAGTTTTATTGTCTCATTTGTACTGACTTGTAACTTAGGTATAAGTAAATTTGGCAATATTTGCAAGTAATTACTGAAATATTATGTAGATATACTCTTACTATCAACGTAAGTAAAATAAACACGGGACTCAGTTGACTTGACCTCCGAGATAAAGTATAATATAAAAATGGTAATTACAGCAGCCGTTATTATTTAGTTGGTAATGTATTTGTATTTTTTTACCGAGTTAAATTAAACGAAGCAAACGCAAATTTAACACTGACAGTATTTGAGAAGTATCATAGATTTCGTCACCCAAAGTATCACGTTTTTTTGTCGTGAAAATAAGCCAAAATGAAGCAATTTTTTTTCTGACGAATAGTACATTATTTTTAAAAACGCATCCGCAGTACCGTGCATCGTGTGACTGTACATTGTCTCAACTTTTTCCAAAGCTTGTGGTTAAAATTATTTGAGTTATTGGCACCAGTCTGAAAAAAACTAAGGAACCAGCCTTTAAGACAACGAATAACGTATTTTCCTTTTAGCAACCGAAATTACATGACAATAACAGTTACAGAAAAATACCAACCTTAAAGAGTAAAAAAATTGAATGTTAAAACACTGCTATGTAATTTTTTGCATTGGTGCTAAAAAAATTCAAACATTTTTTTAATGGAATACTATGAAAAAATGTATGTCTTTAGATCAGTCGAACGGTGCACAATTCTATGTGGGCGTTTTTACAAAATAAGGTACCGATCGGTAGTAATTACGTCGCTTGGTTTTGTCTTACATTCATAACAAAATTGGCGATACTTTGAGTGTGAAAATCTGGAAAACCATTAAGTTTATAGGTACCAAAACATTATGTACATAGTATGATATATTTGTGACAAAATAATGTAGGGGCTCTTCGACGTGAAAATTATGTTGCTTTGAAAAACATTTCAAAATCACTGCAAAACTATCGGGCGTGCACAGATAAAACTGTTTTGTGGTGGCTACAAAATGTTTTGTCAATATGGACCTCACAAAATAATTTTGTAGTGGTTAAATTTTTTTTGTAGTCACTGTAATACTTTATTGGGGACAGAAAATATTTTTGTGGTCACTACGAGAAAATTTGGTAAGGTCCATTAGAACAAAATATTTTGTGGTGACTAATAAGTATTTTTTTCAGTGTCGCGTTATGACAAAATTAAAGACACAAATTAAAATTACTAACAACAGGTCTGATAGTAATACTTCATTCAACCAGGAAATTTTACTTACGCTTGCTTATTTTGTTATTCGTACAGAAGTATCCGGTATTACTCTGTAGCGTATATGGCAAGGTGTTGAGCGTAAATGAGGGGAGGTATTTGGTGAGTGTAGATCAGCGACGGAACGCAAAGGCGTGTGAAACGGGAGTATCCCGAGGGTACTCCACCGGCCAAAGACAATTCCCGCCTCGTTTACGAGGTGCAAAAATCGACAAACTTTTTTTTTTTTTAAATTTTCTAAAACATTCATAACGAAATATTTTTTTTATTATTCTTATGTTGGTTCCTTAACAAAGGCCATGGCCGAATCATCTCCCAGCTCCTGTTATTGTACTAAGTTGTGTATCGCCGTCTATAATGATCTCCCTGTCAACGAGACATAAAGTCCACTTACCTTATCATCTAGTGTAGCATTTACTTGTGCGACTTTATTCATTCGGTGTTCTTGTTTGTCGAACTGTTGCCAAATAATTCCCGTTCAGTCATAAGCTATACGCCGCAAGAAGCAACTTTATTGGAGCCTATTTGATGTATGTACACAAACACACACACACACACACACACATATATATATATATATATATATATATATATATATATATATATGTATGTATATACACGCACAGGAAAATTTCGCGAATTCAATTACCCGTATGCTATAGAATCCATTGTCCTATAAGCCCTGTCTATTCGTTCATTGTCTGCTGTTCCACTGAGCAGCAGCTAGTGGACAAATAGTCGGGGCTTGAGTATGCATAGGATGTTTGATTCTAACATGTAAGTGTTTGAATTCGCGAAATGTGCCTGTCCCTACACACACACACACACACACACACACACACATATATATATATGTATGTATAGTTACAATTTGAGGCTAGGTAGGTACGTTTGGGATGGAGGTCTTTGATAAATGAAAGAAAATAAATAAAGCTAACCTAACTTATTTACAACTAAACCTATGTCAGTAATGATTAATCACAATTAAATAGATGTCAAACAAAACAAATAACTACTGGGTTTGCCATCCTATCGAATATTTCACTTCTATATTCCTAAATACTCTGTAGCATCGCTTTCCCTAGGATGGGGCTTGGGGGCCACACAGCACCCAGTCCTTAAAACCTGGGGAAGTAACTGAAAATTTCTCCTTCCCGGGTCGGGATTCGAATCCGGGATCCTTGGCCAACAGGACAGGAGCACTAATAAATAAGTCAAGCGGTTGGACACACACACGTATACATACACACAACTTCACTTTCGTAAGCAAACAGTCTTGCCGGCATGTGGAAGAATTTTACGTATGGAAATTACGCACATGAGCTTAATAAAAAGTCTCACGCCCTGAGGCTACGATGTTCAAATGAAAACGATCGCGCAAGAAGAGCGAGGTAAGTAGTAATAATAAAAAACACGACGAGCTGCTTGCTGCCGCGTGATCGATAAGATTAATTGCAATTTTTTTATTACTCGCTGCTCGAGAGATCTGCATCTGCAGTGGTTGTCGAAGGAGCAGGGTTTTTTCACTCCCCCCTCCTCTTCTTCAACCTCGCCACTACCTTACGTCCGACGGCAGGAAGTGACGAATCGTCGCGAAGGTCGACGGCGATGGAGGCTGGCCGCCGCATATCGGGGGATCTGCGGAAGACACTGTTTCCTCCACGGACTACGTACGTCCGTCCGATACCGTCTCGAGAAAGACATTGAGGATCATTACCATGTAGTCAACACTTTGTCAGTAGAGCCACAGAATATTTAGTAATACAGAAGTGAAATAGCTGGTAGGATGGCGAACTCAGTCACACACACACGACAGTAAAATGTCTTCCCTGGCCAGCAACATACCGCCGACCAATGTACGGTGGCTGCCCTGCTAGTCGGCAGCCAGGCCAATACGAAACCTGACGTGGCATGCAGGAGTCAAACATACACACAGAAAAAAAAAACAGTTTTGGAGTGGCTACAAAATATGTTGTAAATTAAAACCTCACCAATTAATTTTGTGATGAACAGCAAATATTTTGCAGTGGCCACAAAACTTTTAATTGGATTGTTTATTAGTTTGTTATCACCAACAAACAACTTAATGAATATTACAAAATATTTGGTGTTCCCACTAAAAACGTTTGCTAGGGACTCAATTGACAAAATATTTTGTAGTCAATACAAAACAGTTTTTTTTTTCTGTGCACGAGGCTGGTATGTTAGTTGATATTCGTTTCTTGTATAAAACCGTTTTGTGCAAATTTCGACTGTGACATGCGACTTTACAAAAACTATGAAATCTAGAAAATTTCTATTACTGTAAAAATAGTCATAACGTGTGCCTATAAAACAAAGTCTAATAAAAACATAAAAAAATTTTTAAAAGTTAAAATTTTGACGGTAGCCGCACACCCCCTTAAGAGGGCTTGATGCATATTTCAACGCTAAAAGCATTAATCTATAACTGTAGGTTTCTAGAAGCTAATTTGCGAAAACTAATCAATAACAATCCTAGACAATAGTTTTAGCCAACGTTTTAAACAAAATAGTTTCCAGTGTTACGAACTTTTGAGGCACAATCTCTGACGCCGGAACCTCGTGCATTTAACTGCGGCGCGAGAGATCACGGGTAACTAATTAGTAATTCTGGATAAATATGTACTCATAAAGTTGGCAAATACCATTATCTAGGATTGTCATTGAGTATTTTATCCATATTGGCTTCGAAGAAAGCGTAAAAATCACGTTATGTTTTCAGCGTTTGTTTATTTACCACGTGTTTCAGGCGCATGTATGCAACCCGCATTAAATCCATATAAATCAAGGCTAATTTTACGGTCTCTATAGCAATAAGAATATTACACATATCAACAATAACTTCACGTTTTAAAAGATACAGAGTCGTTCTTATTTTCGCTGCGTTTGCCAAAGTCAAGTACGAATAATGGTTGCTATAAATATTACGAAACTTTTTTTTTTTTAGTATCACGTAGCTAGTATAACCATTTGTTATGCTTCATTTTGCAGAACGCAGCTCTGTTAAGAACGGCCGTGTCTTTGATGAAGCCCGAAGATAACGTTGATATTTGTAATACTGTTATTGCTATAGAGTACGTAATATTAGCATTGATTTATATGGACTTAATGCGTACGTGCCCGTCTAGCTACCGAACATAACCGCGTATAACCTAGCCATGCTAATATTACGTACTCGTAAACGTTTTTGCGTAGTTCTGTTTCAGTGCCTTACGTGCACATTGCCAGTTCTTTATGGTTATTGGTAGCGTTGTTCAGACGCGTTTCTCATTTGACTGCACCAATCAGAATTAGGTTATTTAACACTTACTACACCCAAACGAATAAAACAGTTTTGGTTAGCTAATTAAGAACAACAAAGTTAACTAGTTGCTAAATATTAAGAGTAGGTACTCATTGTATGCCGACCATACTATTGACTTAAAAAACATAGTTTATCAATGACAAATGTTTCTATAGACGTTAGAAGTAGTCGTAGGTAAAGAATGTTGTAGTTGACTTACTTCGAAATTTACCGTTCATCGCTAGGTTATGTTAGGTTAGTGTTGATTAGGTTAGGTTATTTTATCCTAAGTTTTCTATTTTTCGTTAGGTTATGTAGGGTAAGGTTAAGGTTACCTAATTTGAGGTTAGGATACCTAACCTAAGACTTTGGTTACCTTATGTGAGGTTAGATAGCCTAACCTGACCTAACCTAACGAAACCTAACATAACCTAATCTAATAAAAAACGGAAAATTTCTAAGTTAGTAAACTACACATTTTTTTTACGTATAGAAATATTTTTCATTAGTAAACTATGCTTTCAACATGAAAAGTTTAGCCGGTACCCGACAAATAAATACTCCTGATGTTTACCAAATAGTTTTAGCAACATAATACTTCATTGGCCTTGTACAAACTCCTTTGCGTAGTCAAGTAATCTTGCTTGTTTAATATAAGCCATAGTCTCAGTAAAAACCAAATGACATGTTGATATGTCGAAGCCGACACACCTGATTTTCAGCAAAAATATATTCATGACTAGCTGTACTAACAAACATTAAAAACACCTTTGCTCATATCAGTATTGTCCGAACTATATGTCAATGAATTGCATGAATATCAGCTGCTGTCCGTTGATTATTGCCTGCGTTTTTTTTACTTGATTGGACCTGGGCCTGTGTGAAGGTTGAGGCGGGTGCCCGACTAGCGAGGTAAGCCTGTCACCCGTCCAGATGAGGAGAAAGGGAGATGAGTGTGGAGCAGCGATGGAATGAGAAAGTCTGGGAAAATGGGATTTCCCCGGGTAAACACGCCGGCCAACACCCTCACTCACACAAACACACGGCCATCTGGTGGGCGCCTTAAGAGAGCGTACGCAATACAATGCTAAAAACATAAGTTTAAAATTGCATATTCCTCGAAACCAATTTAAGAAATCAGAATCCTTGACACAATAGTTTTCGCGAACTTTCGGGAAACAAATTCCCCCTGAGTAACGAGCTTCTGAAGAAAAATCTCCGATACTGAAATCTCGTACATTTAATTGTGGCACAAGAGATCTTGCTAAGCAAATGAACAATTCTGGGGAAAAAGTTAGCTCATGAAGTTGGCAAATATTACCGATGATTGTCCTTCTGCAGTCAAAAAAAAAAAAAAAAACTTGTAGATATTTTTGTTGAAGTTTTCAACGTTTCTTTAATCTAACTAGGCGGGTAGGAAACTGGCTCGAGGAACAGACGCGCGGACACACACACACATGGGCTAGGATAAAAAAGTAATAGTAATTCATCAGATTTCATTAAATCGGCGAGGGCCCCGCGTGCGTGTGTGGTTGGGCGGGATGGAGCAGGTGGAAGGGGGGTAATTACTCGAGGGGAGGTAGGGGATGGACGGGCTGGTAGGAGTAAGGGGAGGGGAGCTTCTTTAATGCCGCACGCCTCTTCATCTTTGTTAATTGCCCGCACATCCTTGTCCTGCTAGTGGAAGATGCTGGACACGTCGGCTGGACCTCTGCTCGGAAGAGACCTACCTCCCCGCCTCTTATAGTCTCCTGATATACCTGCGACCGGCGCTAGCAGAGGTCTCATTTGCAAATTTCAATCATTTTTCAGTTGGCCAACTGTTGATAGAAGCGGCCAACGTTCGCTAGTAAGATGGTCTATTTTGCTGGAATGGTTGTTAATCAGTCAGTAAATATGTTTGAAGTTATACTGAAGTAATTTTAATGTTGCCAGCTTAGTTTAAAAAGACTGGCATATTTCAGTATACGGTCCACAAGCAGACTTAGCAAACTAACCCACAACCAACAATGCTTGTGGTACACGTGTGGTTAATGTGTGGGTGATTTCATTATGCATCTTAGAGCCCCGGAAATTTCGCGAATTCAACTGAGGAGAGGTTGGATTTCTAAGTCATGTACATCTTGGAAACTATTTCGATCGGGTCATTGTTTAATAAACGTGACCTTGCGGACTCTGAACCAATGGCAGACATGCGTAAAAACGCTCACGGACTCCTGCGCTATATCGTCAAATGTTCAAATGCTCACTCACTGGAGCAGCAGCCAATGGAAAAATATAGCTGAGGACAGTGCACACAGGACTGTGGAGTCTAGCCTGCTGGGCGTTGAACCCGCGAAATATCCGGGCCTCTATGCATCATGTATGCCACATGTGTCCGCGGGTGCATTCCGAATGTTTACTGCCTGTGGGCTGCTTATCACGATCAGACTCGCACAAGTGGGCCAGTTGATGTTTGCTATTTGGGTTGTCGAGCCTTTTAAAACTCCCGTCCGAGAACATATGAGAGTCTGACCTGGTATATAGCAATATGTTGGGAGATGAAATACTAGCGGAGTTAGCAGCAGAACTGCAGCCTTTAACACTACTCTACAAAAATCAGTTTTAAAAACTCAGCCTTGGAGAAAATTCTTTGTCGGAAGCATGTAAACGTGATCTAGAGTACGAAGTCACTAGAGTAAAAAACATGGAAACAATTCCACGATTTGACGTAACGTGTCTGAGTGAGTTGCAGCTTTAATAAGAGTTTTTATACAAATAAGAGAAACATAAATTTTGCTCTAAACGTTTTATAGTACATCTGTACCATAGCTAGTTTTAAGTTTTTTATACTATTAATTGAGTTATAAGGTTGTCTGTATTTTTTACGCTCGAATGTACCCAACGGCCTGAAAGAAAAACTAACCTTTAATTAACGATCTACGTTTTTATGACGTATTTCCCCAGGTGTGACTGCATGTCATGCGGCTAAATCTTAAGGTATTCGATAAGAAAGACAACGTTCTCTTAGTTGGTTTGTCAATTCTAATTGAAATAATTAATGTTCTACGAGAAATATTAAAGCTTCCAAAATTATTAAGTATAGTCTCACGTGCATGTTTTCGTTTATTTTGATATTTTTAAAATTGTCAATATAAGAAAATATTTTACAATATTTTTGTTATGTTTTTGTTTCTAAGATATTATCGGTAATTATAATAACGACCTAAGTCTTTTAGGTGTTTCTAAAATTATTATATACATGAACCAGTAATTTAGTGTATGTGGTTATAATACAGTAAAATATTATTTGGAAAGTATTCATTAAAAAAATTGGAACGAAGTAAACTTTGATAAGTTATCATCCACGAATTATTACTTAATATTCAAGTGTAAGAGTGTTGTAATGTATTAATTTTTCATTTTTAGACTTGAAGTATATTCTGTTGTTCAGCTGGGCTGTAAGAGGTAATGTAAGCGTGTCGGATAGAACTAGCATAGAAGTAGTCAACAAAGGGTAATATTTCTACATGGTTTTTCAGGAGATTAGTGATAATTATACCTCGACCGTTTAGACCGTCCTGTAAATCGGGTGTTAACTGACAAAACCTGTAGCGGACATAGAGAGAACTATACACAGGCAAGCAGTATACATGTATCGACAAAAAATGCACAATTTTTTTTAATGACGAGGGAAATAAATTACACTTGTGAAATAATTGACTAATTATTACAGACCTGGAAATTTCGCTTATTCATTTGAGGAGACATTAGCTATTCAACTCATATACATATGCACCCATTTACAAGAAAATATAGGAATTATTCCCAAACAACTGTGGAAAATTACTTGAAACTGCTTGTGAAAATTCTTTTACAAGAGTTCACGTTACACACATATAAAATTAGGCTAAGGAATTTTCAGGAATCCATTTGAGGAAACGTTGGCTTATGTGTACCCATACACAAGCTAATAAAGAAAATATCTCTAAGCAATTGTGGAAAACTACCTTTAAAATTAATGAAAAAATTATTTTACAAGTAATTTGACATTTCTAATACACTAAGGTAAAATGCCTTATCAATATAAATTATAATATTTAAACGTATTTGTACCAATAATTGTATTGTTATAGTATATATTACATATAACCTAAGGCAACATATAAAAACGTACAGTGACAGTTCAATTGCACAGTTCTAGAAGTATACAACTCCTCAAACGTATGTTACTCACGTGCATTGTTATGCTATGACGACGTTGTTTCGTTTCGGAATTCATATGGACTTTTTTCTTTAGGAAGTACGCAAGACAGATCTGCACATGCCGTGCGACAATTTTTCTTACATACTCGTGAAATTTAAATGTCGTGTTATTAGAAATTTAATGCCAAGTAGGGCAGTTGTTCTGTTTATAAAAAGCTAAATATATGTCCGTTACGAACTCGTAAAGATTTTATAACACACTGCAAAAATTTTTCTCCGTCGATTTACGGAATTCCCGGTAAAAATTTCTCCAGGTACCTCCGTAAATTCACGGGAACTTAGTTCTTAATCCAACAGAAGTTTCCGTAAAAATGTTTCGTCACACGGAACTGCGCCATATTTATATGTCTATAATGCTACAATTGCATTTCTACAGATGTACGATTTACTGGTGATGTTATTAAAATATAACCGTAATATTTACATCTGTGTAACTTATAAATTTTCGATTTTTTCGTGCAAGTGTCCGCAGCAGACTTACGGAAATATTACGTATGATTCCGTACTATATATTTACTAGAGACATTTCCGTATTTTACTTTTACGGACACTATTTCCGTGTAATAACGGTACATTTCCATTAAGGTTTATAACTGTGTATATGAGAGTATTTCAAGTGGTACTGGACGCTGGTGGAATTTTTGGTATGTTACTAAGGAATACTAAACTACAGTTGCTAAAAACTCCCACAAACATTTGGTGGCATTGTTAAAAATTATTTTCGTTGTTTTACGGAGAAGTGCTGGTAAAAAATTTTCACCAGAAGTGTCCGTTAATTTACGGAAGGCAACTAGCACCACTTATGGAAACTCGCATATTTATGTGACTTATTTAGGATGCAGGCTCATTAATGCGTTTGGTTATTTATTTAGTTCCTTCTCGTAGTTTTTCATGTGTTTAAATAATGAAACATAATTACGTATAACTGTGTTACAAAATAACGTTTCGGTTAATTAAACAGACGTTTCCGTAAAATTGCCCGTAAATTTACGGAAATTTTTAACAGTGCACCCATTAAGCTAATTATTACTATAAGGCCTTCGAGTTTTTCGCGAAAAGATTTTTGTACCATTATGTTTCAAAGATCGGTAGGACAGTTTCATGGTTATTGACAGGGTGTGTTTGTTGAGACACGTCTCCTATTTGATTGCACCAATAGTATTAAGTTATTGTGGCACTATACGTATGTGATTTGCCAGTTAAACCTCAAGTCAAACGAGAGTTAAGACATCCTATCATTGATGTGAAGCAGAGCTGCAGAGCTGCAGATGTGCCCATGAGGGCGTTGAAACCAAATTGTTCCGAAATATTTTCGCCACGAAATCGTAGCTCTAATTGTTATTGTTACATATTTGGCTATTGGTGTCAAAACGAGCAATCACCATTTATTACCGATACTGAGATATTGACAGCAATACCCTGTACTACTCGCCCTCTACAAAACTATATGTTTGGATTATTGTAATCCTCACATACATAACATTTGTGTTGATTATGTAAGACAAACCCCACTCAGATATAGTGTGGGTGACTTCGACTGTACATTTTAGCTCAGTGGAGATAGCTCCTTTTGATACCAAATAGCCTCATGTTTCTTTTCGTGTTAGTAAGAGCATTATTTGAACGGGCGAAACGTACAGCGCCATAGCGTGTGGGTTGAGGACCATGCTCTATCCATTACAATGTTGCAGTTGGTATCACTCCGTCTGTCCGCGCCCTTGTAACGCCATTGGCTATATAACAAGTAGCCGTTATTCTCCGCGTGTTTCGCGACCTGCTACCAGCTATCTCGCCTCTGCTAACATTTCCCCAAGAGAACGATCGGGCAGACCAAAACATTCTTGACAACAACGATCGTGTACTATTTCAAGTGTAGAGTTATATTATATTACAGAGAATAAATAACTATACGTGTAAATGACTTAAGAGTGCGTGGTAGATAAATAAACGCTGAAAACGCCAATTTATTTCTACGCTTTTTTCGAAGCCAATATGGATAAAATACTCAATGACAATCCTAGATAATGGTAATTGCCAACTTTATGAGTAAATATTTATCCAAAATTAGTAATTCGTTATGCGTAATCTCTTGCGCCGCAGTTAAATGCACGAGGTTCCGGTGTCAGAGATTGTGTCTCAGAAGTTCGTTACACTGGAAACAATTTTATTTAAAACGTTGGTTAAAGCTATTGTCTAGGATTGCTATTGTTTAATTTTCGCAAATTGACTTCAAGAAACCTACAGTTGTAGATTAATGCTTTTAACGTTGAATTATGTACTACGCCCTCTTGAATGTGAACTGATAACATAGTGCCATAGCTGGATGGTTTGCTGCGGGAAAACTTAACTGTTTGTTGCGTTTCAACACACGTTCAGCTTATGGAAAATTCACTGGCTTTCGATTGTTCGTAGAGCTATTGCCCTATTTTACTAAGCCAATAAGGATACCGCTACTGTAATATTTAATGTCTGTTATTGGTCTGCAGACAGCTACGTTGTGTCATACGTGCATCAGCCAATCATATAAGTTGCAAGAAACTACAGCGTTTTCAAGGTTATGTCGGCACAAAACATTTTCACGATATATCATCATATATATAACTATAGCATCAGAAATATTTCCTGCTGCAACGATACTGTTAACTAACAAACCAGCCAATGACGGAGAGTACGTCAGTGAGAATGTTTGGAACGGATAAATAGGGACTCCTGATTTCCGCGAAAATGTTTTCTTCGCCACATTGTTTTAGTGTCTTTCGTACACATTGGCTGTTCAACTTAATGATTATATTGGCACAGTGTTTTTGTGAAGAGGCGTCACTCATTCGACTGTACCAATCAGAACCAAATATCCTACGACACCACACGTCTGTGATCAGCGGGTAGAACTCCTAGATACTGAGACTTAAGAGGGCGTGGTACATAATTCAACGCCAAAAATCATTAATCTACAACTGTAGGTTTCTTGAAGCCAATTTGCGAAAATTAAACAATAGCAATCCTAGACAATATCTTTAGCCAACGTTTTAATCAAAATTGTTTCCAGTGTTACGAACTTCTGAGGCACAATCTCCCGGAACCTCGTGCATTTAATTGCGGTGCAAGAGATCACGCGTAACAAATTAGTAATTCTGGATAAATATTTACTCATAAAGTTGGCAAATACCATTATCTAGGATTGTCATTGAGTATTTTATCTATACTGGCTTCGAAAAAAGCGTAGAAACCAATTGATTTTATCAGCGTTTATTTATCTACCACGCACTCTTAAAACACTTAATCAGTGGCCACGAAGCAGAACTACAAATGTGCACTAAGGCACTAAAACAAATTATTGCAAAACTCTTTTCGGGAAAATGACCTGTCACTACTGATAATTAGAATCATGACTTTATGGTGGAAATATATCTGCACCATTTGATTTCAATGCTTTGTGTGAATACGTGCAGGTCAGTGATTGGTTGTTTAAAATCGCACTTCTCTTGGGCTTCTACTGGCAAATAACAGACGTATGTTGTCACATTTACCTAACTGCAATTGGTGCAGTCATATGAGAGAAGTGTCTGAAGAAAGACACGCTGCCAATAAACATGGAGCAGGGCTGCCAATGTGCTCGTAAGGCACGGGAACATGTTGGTGCAAGATTATTTTCTTGGAAATCACGGGACCGTATGAGTAAAGTTTACACTCTAAATCTGAATTAGGGAATATTCACTGATTCACCCCGATGGACAGAGCAGTTTAAACTATCTGAATCAGTGAAAATAGTCACTGTTTAATTAGTGAATATTCACTGATTTCCTTTATTAGTGCCAATATCTCACAAGTCAATCAGTGAGTATGCACAGTATTTTCCAGTAGTTTTCTATGAACAGTTTTTACTTACTGAATCAGTGAAAAATTACTGGAAAATCTGTGGATGTTCACTAATTAACTTGTGGAATATTGGCACACAGTAACGGAGTCAGTAAATAGTCACAGCTTTCACAGTGGTTTCTCACTGGTTAAACTTGTTGAAACTGCTCCATCAAACGGCGTGAATCAGTGAATATTCACTAATTCAGATTTAGAGTATAAGAAATAAGAATTACAGTGAGAACAACTGGATGCCTAACTTCAGGAATAAAACTGCGTAGAATAAAACCCATATCTTCGCTACTTCTGCTTGTTTCTATACATATTCAGTACGAGCAGCGACTACTCAACGTTCAGAACAAGCAAGTGGGACAGAAGCAGTGAAGCGTAGGTGTCTGGCTGGCTCGGGCGTCGCAATTCTCCCCCCCCCCCCTTCTCTCTCTCTCTCTACCGCTTTCTTTTTAATTGTGTTCACTTCCGCCCGGAAACTATTTTGGAATCGACTGGGCTTGCTCTTCGCCCCCGCTTTCGAGCCGGAAGGTTAATAGGTGCAGAGGCTTAATTACTGTATTAACTTCTGTATATATCAAGATTAGATACTTCTGTTAACATTGCTTCGTATAACTTCAGTAAAAGTTGGTAGTTGTTTTAAGAGGGCGTGGTAGATAAATAAGTGCTGAATTCTTCAGTTGAGACCTACGCTTTCTGAAAAGTCAATATAGAAAAGCTGTAAAACAGCATTCCTTGATAATTATACTTGCCAACGTTATGAGCAAACATTCACCCGGAATGATACATTTGTTAAGCGTGGTCTCATGCGCCGGAATTAAATGTACGAGATTTCGACGTCACTGACTGTTCTTCACATATAGACCTACGCTAATTAATGAGTCAAATTTTTGCTCAAAAAGTTGGCGAAACTATTGTCTAGGAATGCTGTTTTTGATTATTGCAAATTGGCTTCGAGAAACCTACAATTCTAAACTGGCACTTTTTGCTCTGAATTATATACCATGCACTCTTAAGGGCAAAAACTTGATATCTTGTAACGTGGCACAGTTCAAGACAAAATTTACTGTAGAAATGGTGAAATGGGTACCTCAGTTTCTTTTTAGAACTAAAAATGGCTTCGTAGCATATATTATGAAATATTATATGCTATTGCACATAATTTAACTGTCAAATTTTACTAAAGTTATACGAAGCACAGTACATCCACAGAAATGACGTTGCTGGTAAACCCGAACATATTTGCATTACCCACGCGCCCATACAAAAAGTAAGGTCGTCAAAGACTAATTAGAAAGTAATACTTTTTTTCATACTACTAGTTCGGGGGGGACACTTACAATACCAAATTGAAAAGAAGGACAACAAACAACGATTGCCACTCACAACCGCTGACTAATGTTCAAAGCAAAATGCAAAATTAATGAATTTTATTGTTTTGTTATTTATAACATTTGTTTGTACACGACAGTGGTCAGCTCTTGGCTGGATTTATACTTGAAGTGTATAAACTTCCTAGGTTATTTGGAGAGAAATACACACACACACACACTCACACACACACACACACACACACACACACACATATATATATATATATATATATATATATATATATATATATATATATATACACACACACTAGCCGGCCGGCTGCGGCGTTGCCCGCGTGAAATTATGTAATGTAAACATTAACTCTGGATAAAATATGTGATGAAGGCATTTAACAGCTGGCGTACTCAATAACAGTGAACTATAATTAACTGTCTTAGCTCAGTGTAAAGAGCGCGCGCAATATGCTCGTATGATGTCATAGTAATTCCCATCGCAAATTTTTACGCGGGATACGAACCCGTAACTTCACCCCTCCCACACCCCAAACTTTATACAATACCTGAGTGAATGCTTAAAGGTAGGCCCTGATAATTCTTTCGTACGTACAGACTACAGTCCAAAGAGGTTTTATTTATGAGTAGGTTGGCAAAAAGAAACGACTGTTGAATTATTTCTCCGTGGTCATTGTCTTTTTTAGGGAGACTGTAACACTATACTGCTTTACACATACTTAATTTTCGAATTTCGTAAAAACCTGAATTTAATTTGTAGATATTTACATAAGCTTCATTCTTATCAAAAAGTCATCTCGATATCTCAACGGGTATAGGCGGTATAGATGATTATTTGAAATCACATTTTATTTTTTTTTAACAGCTTTCAAGGACGAATTTTTGAAAATTCCTGAAATTACTTTTCTTACATTTACGTAAGATTTATTTTAAAGCAAAAACCACTTCAATATTTCCACTGGTTTAAGAGATATGTGGGATTAATATTAAAAACACGTTTTAATTTTTTTAAGAGCTTTCAAAGACGGATTTCGAAAAATTGTAAACATACTTTTTAGATATTTACTAAGTATCATTTTAAAGAAAAAATCATCTCACTAACTGAAATGGTTTAGGAGAAATCACGGATTAATAAAAAAACACATTTTACGGCTTTTCACCCCCTTAATTCTTGAATTTCGCAAAATCGAAAAATTAGCGAATATGCATTTCTTTGGGCAATATTAAGAAGTTAAAATATTTATGATAGCATTCCCGGTAAATGAGATATCAAGGTTTCTTTTAAAACAGATTTCACCCCTCTTCCCCCCCTTAATTATCGAATTTCGAAAAATCCTTTCTTAGTGGGTGCCAACGGGGCAAGTGGAAGCTTCCATTAATATTTCATGGTTCTAGGTTCAGCGGTTTGGGCTGTGCGTTGATGAGTGAGTGTGTCACGATACTTCATTATATATATATATATATATATATATATATATATATATATATATATATATATATATATATATATATATATATATAAATTTGATAAATGTTCCAGATTTTATGTTAGTTGCTAATATTAATGAATAATAACACCGGAATATCTTTACTTTTTGGATACTTTAGAAATTCTGAATTCAATCTGTCAGTCCCAGGAGATGTTCTAGGTGCTTTATAGTTATGAAACTCGTGCATGGTTTCCTCTATGAAACAACTGCACACCGCCGCGTCTGCAATAAACGGCGACCCACGAGCTTCCACACTTGCTGACGAGAACCGAAGAGTCTTAAAATACGAACTTTCCTGAAATTCGCGGCCAGCCACGCCTGCGATCGCGGCAACCGTGTGTACGTCAACACGCTGGGGACGATCACGAAGAAAGCAAATCTTAAGGCTCGGTGTTAGTTGCCATATTGCATTTTATTATTTTTCGCTTTTTTGGGGCTCTGAGAAGAAAAATGTTAAATCGGCGACTATACCGCAAATTCTATCTACTTTATACTACAATACAAGCACGGCGATAGAGCTAGTAATGTACAGTTACGTCGCAATTTGTCGGACAAATTATGAATATAAAAAAATTGCCACACACGTTGCGGCGTAATTATGTGTTAACCGCTAAATCGCAAGGTCTGTACTATAGCAAAATGAAAATATAATTTGAGGTGTAATGGCAGAATTAACTTTTTTCTCCTTAAAATTAAAAAAAAATCGAAAAATTATAAAATTCGATATGGCGATTGAAACCGAGCCTTAATAAAAATATGTGGGCTTCCGCGAACGTCCGCGGCTCCGGGCACAACCACTCCTCGTGGTGATCAGGGCGAGAGTCTAAGGCCGGTATTACTAAAGGGTTTAGGTGCAGGACATTACTTATCGGTAGAGGTGGTGACATTTCGAGAGTTCCGTTACCTGCATGTTAAAATTAAATATCCTCTGCATACTCAAGCCCCTAGAATTTGCTAACTAGATGCAGTTCAATGGAACAGCAGACAATGAAAGAATAGGCAGAGCTTGAGTAAGCATAGGATCCTTGAGTCTAACATGCAGGGCATTGAATTCGCGACATTTCACCATCTCTACTTACTCGTCACAAATCTGTGACTTTTCCTTGTCTTAATAGAACTATGAATGCGCAGTAGGGCCTATGCTTTGCCCTACGGGCGGTTACACACTTTACAACGTATTTTACCGTTTGCTGGCCGAATATCGTTTTTAATAAAGTGAGAGAAAACAAAAACAGTCGAACGGTATAGAAAATAAAACTTTGTAGCAGCAAGAATTAAATAAATCCGCGGACTCCCGCGATGACTCCGGGCACAACCCCCCCTCGTTTTGTGGTCATGACGAGACACGACAAGAGTTCCCTCCAGCTCCCTAACCGACGCTCTCTCTCTCTCTCTCTCTAAAAATACCCCCCACCCCCTCCTTTATAATCCCAACCAATTGTAGTCTCTCTGTGCGACAAACAAAATTAATCCCGGTATTTCCTTCGTATGGGTTTAATATTTCTTTTCAAAATTAACACAGATTGACATTAACATATACTCGAACTTACATACAAAATATTTGCCTGTATGAAGACTAATATTAAAGTTAGTATCAAATTTCACTGCAAGGGGGGTCGGTAAAGCCACGCCTCTGCGCGGACCTACTTCCAGCCCACAAGTTCTGTTCCCCATACCAATTCCAGGTTTCATGTTTACAACATTATCTCTTCCCCGCTGAGTTAAGGGTTAACTGCCAGTGACACAATTCAAAACTCCTCTTAAGGCCTCGCTCTTTAGTTTTGCAGTCGTTTCGAAATTTTTTTAAACGTAAATTAATACGTTTATAAAAAATTCATTCCTGCAGTTTTAACACTTATACGTTATATCATCGTTTGTTTCTGAATTTTTCTGTTGCAATACACCAACAGAATTTATAGATTTTTGCCTATTAATTACCTCATATTTTGTTGTGTAAATAAGCCAAAATGAAGCAAAATATTTTTTTGTCGCTAGCAAACGTTACATTATTTTTAAAAATGCTCTGCCGGTATTGTGTATCGTATGACTGTACACAGCTTCAAATATTTTCGAAGTATTTGGTTAAAAAATATTTGAGTTAATTGCAATTGTTTGAAATAAATTAAAGATCATAGCCTTAAACCCTGCGCCTTTTGCCAGTTTGTAAAACTAAATTTTATATAAATTATTTAAAACAAATTATTGCGATATAGTAAGATTAAAATAACAGTTCTGAATACAATGAAATTTCAACGGGCTCTTTACAACTACTCTAACTCAATTTGCTGTATTTACACGGAACATTATGTTTAATCAATATGAATGGCAAAGAGGCCTATAAAAGTGTTTAAATAAAAACTTAAATATACAATATGCGTACACATTCAATTCCTACAGCAATACCAAACAGACTCTTAATTAATTTTATCATAATAAATTACCATACTTAAGAAAGGAATGCAAATTAAAGTAACAATTTACTAAAGAAACAGCGACAGTGTTGATCCGATGCTTTCATGAGACGTAAAATATGACAATAATAATACTGTCACGACCGGTGCTATATTTTATTGTCATGACTTATATATCATTTCTTGTACACCATTTTAGATTTACCGTTCATGTTAGTATGTAGACTATTAAAACAGTCCTTTCGGCCAATTGTAACGTTCCTCCACTTGTTGACATAAACATAGAGCGCCAGATAAGCACATTGTACATGAGTTTTATCTATGTAAAAATATGACGTCTGATGCCACAATTATGACATGTTTTCTGTGAGTAGTAAGCTACCGAAGGCAATGTAAAATGTTCTAATTAATTTGTAAACATGTATAGAAGTGTTCAGAAAGTAGGTATAGATCATTACTTTGTGGTTTTTTTTTTAGACTTTGCAATGTTACCTCACCACTGGATTCGTATTTGCAAAAAAAAAAAAATCTAACTTCTTTGTTCCAATAAATTTATTTTCCTTGATTTAATAAGCACAATGTGCCAAAATATTCGTCTAACGATTACGCAAGTCTACTACGGGTTTTCGGAATCCTGTTCCTTAGTCATAAATTATAACCCTGGTGTTTCAAACCAGTGCTTAAAATATGCATGAACAGTCAATATCAAGAAATAATTATATACATGCAATATCTTTCATTTGTTGAAGTGCTGAGGGGGAGGAGTAAGGAGAGAAAATCGTATTGAATATTATAGTATATTCATACTGAGGTTTTACTTTACAGTATGTGCAAATAATGTGTAAGCTACATAAACTAACTCAGAGTTTGTAAACTGGAAGAAGAACAAAGAGCCTCAGAAACTTATGGTGTATGCTGATCGCTTATGGCCAGACCCTGGAAACTATATTAATGAAAGTAATGATATATAGTCGCATCATAAAATCATTTTAGTAAGATGCTTAATATTAATATATTTCTTACCAGGAATATATTGAACGAATTGTGTGAATAGATTCCAACCTGTTAACTGTTTTTTAAGAACATTGGAGTAAATGCAGTCTAATGCTTTTGTTATGTAAGAGATCGAATTTTACGTTACTTTGAAACTTCATCCGCGAAATTTGGTATTCGCAACTCATCATCAGGTTTTCATGAATTCGCTGGTGGTTTCGTAAGCTATTAGCGAAAGAAAAGAATGATTCTGTATTCTTGTAAAAGACGTCCAGTTATTTCCATTAATAATATTTAACACGCCCCAGTGAATAGACATTTTTCCAAGTTATGCCTTCGTGATGATTATACGTTTTTCTCACACGTGAACTATTAAAGAATTTTTAATTTTAAAAATTAGCAGCTTTGTCTCTCCTGCAACAGCTGACAATTCCAAGAAAGTTACAAAATACAGAAGTGTTGCAAGACTTATGGTGCAAGTATTGGAAGCGTTCAATGGAGAACAAGAGATTCCAGTCAGCAAAATTCTTCCATCTTTGTCAGGCATTTCTTTCAACTCGTGGCTTCTATTTCCCTGCCATTTGTTCGCCATATTCTCAAGGATAAGAAGTGTCCACTTCGAATCCCATTTCGTTTTAATTTGGTTTAAGATACTTGTTTTCTTTTGACTGGTTGAAAACTCTTGCATTTACATATTTTCAATCATTTTCCTAAATTTCTTCTTCTCGGACACGCAGAAAAGACATGACATGAGATAAAAACATCAGTGTTGCTTTTTTTTTTACTATTTCTAGAATTAGAATTACATGAAAATGTACAATTCAACCAATATTGCAATTACCAGTGCGCCTATTACAAAATCACGTCTATTATGACACATATTACTGTGACAGAAATAGTTTTCATTATTCCTAAGCGCAGAAAACAGTAACACTGATACAATGTCTAGAGATGATGGGTGGTTTATCGCGGGAAAACATGACTGTTTGCTCGGTTCCAGAACACGTTCAATTTATTATAATATTGCTGGTTTTCTCTTGTACGTGGAGCTGTTTCCTGTTTCACTGAGCCAGTAAAAATCTCACTACTGTAGAATGTGGTGCCTGTTATTGGCCTGCAGACAGCTACGTTGTGTCAGACGTATATCACCCAGTTATGTATGTTGCAAGAAACTACAGTATTTTCAAGGGTATGTTGGCACAAAACATTTTCGCGATATACCATCATCTCTAACTATGACTAAAGACCCGTGGTTTTCACAAAAATATTTGTCCACCAGTTATTTCAATGCCTTACGTGAACGTCTGCAGCTATGCTTCGTGACATAGCCGTCTTTAGTAGAAGGCCGCGGCCTTATAATTGGTAACCCTGCCAGGAAGGGTCATTTTAACACTTCTTTTGTCTCACCAACGGCATTGGTTTCCCCTGATTCGCCGATATGTAGGACACAATTACGAATCAGGCAAAGCCATTGCCCATGGAGCGCTAACAGAAGTGTTAAAATGACCCTTCCTGGCAGGGTTGCCAGATCTAAGGTCGCGGCCTTCTATTAAAGACGGCTATGTTTGTAGTCAGTGACTGGATGTTTATAACTCTTAGCGTCGCTGGGTTCTACCCTCTAATCACAGACTTGGGTGCCGCAGTAACTTTGTTCTGTTTAACTCAATGAAATAAGTGATGCCTCTACATAATGATACGCTGCTAATAACCACCGAGCAGAGCTGCAGATGTGCGCGTAACGCTTTGAAGCGAAGTGGGGCGAAAATCATTTAGCGGAAATCAGGTGACCCTAACTGTGACATAATAGTGTTCTAAACTACGAAAAAAAGTAGAAAAATAACGTAATAATATTTGATAAAATGTAATTAATTTACTTATATATGCATGTGTGTGTGTGTGCGCACGAGGTGGCGTGTGTATATGTAAGGATATATATATATATATATATATATATATATATATATATATATATATATATATATATGAATAACGCGTCAATAATTTAAAACAATTAGCAAAAATCAGCAGTTCCTGGTTTTAAACTATTGGTGTAATCAGTGTTTTAATTATTTTCTTATTTTTTTTAACTGTGGAGAACACATAATTAAAAATTTACATTAATGAAATAGGATAATTACTTTTCGTGTTGTGAATTTTTAAATTATTACAAAATCACCAATGTTCTTACATTTTTATTTGGTCGGGAGAAATAGTCTATGTAATCACAATTAATTTACAGGTATGTTACCGCAGTATTTCTTTTTCCCAGCAGCATCAATACAGATGATATGAAAAAATAATTCAAGACAGTAAAATATTTAATAAATGTTTAATTTTTTGTTTATAGAATTCGCTCTGTAGTCACAGTTTAGCCGAAGTTGACTAGTTTTCTGTTTCTTAATAGTTGAGCCAATGAAGCGGGGTTTGTGGCACTAGTTAGTTCTTCGGCCGCACGACAAATAATACTGCAGGTTAGTAACAGTAAAATTTTATTGCATTTTCAGTGTTTTAGGCGTAACATTTATTCAAATTGTATTATCAAAGTTTTCTTTTCGACAAAGCGTAATATATATTCTTGATAAACAGCTTGACATCTATAATAATGGCATCGTTCATTAATTTACATGCAGAATCATTGTAAGAGAATATTGTAGGTTTAATTTCAAGAATTGTCTTTAATGATTCTGCATGACATATTAATTAAAGATTCCATTATTATTTATGTCAATAGTTTACCGAGAATATATTCTATGCTTTGCCGAAGACAAAATTTTGATAATACAATTTTAATAAATGCTATGGCTCAAAAACTGAAAATACAACAGAATTGTCTAACTCTCAAACAAGTTTTGCCAGTGATGTGATGTAATTTTCCTTACAATGCTTATTCTATAAACAAAAATAACAAAAGTTGTTTAACAAATGTGTTATAGTACTGATATTTTTCATGTCTTCTGTGTTGATGCTGGTGTTAAAAAAAAAAAACAATGGTAAAATATCTGTAAAAAAAATTGTATGTACATATTTCTTCCAATCTAAACATGTAATAAAATTAAATATTTCTTAAACATTTTAAAATTCGTAACACTAAAAGTCAACATTAGATTTTTTTAACACTGTAAATTTTTAATGATGTGTTCTTCACAGTTTAAAGAATTGAAACAATCAAAACAGAGGTTACACCAACAGTTTAAAACCTGGATCTAGCTATTTGATTTTTCCTATGAAGTATTTCAGTGAAATTTTCAACAGTGATTTGTAATATTACATAAAATTATTTGTGAACATATTACAGTGTAAATAGGGATGGGTTAGCTTTCACAGCACCTAGTACAACAGAAATTTCTACCAGATCATGACGTGAGTGTAGTACAATTACCTAACTTAATGTTCCCAAGTTAACTGCAGATGTATACTCCGCCCTTATAATTGTTCTTATTGAGGCGTTATATATTTAAAGACGTATTAATTAGGAGGTTACATTTTATAAAATAAATATTTGTTTGATAAAATGTATTTTTAATTATACAAGTAGATACTTCCAGCTATAGGTTGTTCACAACAAAGTTAGTACTGCTTAAAATTTTTTTCAACAGTGTTTTGCATCCATCTTAAATAGTTTTAGTATAAAAGATTTCATCAAACTAAAAACCAGTATAAACGTCTCGTTACTCTCAAAACATAACATCTTTTGTCTCAATAAAATACAGTTTTTGGTTATTGTGAGTGTTGGACCGTTCTCAGTTTAAAGTGAACGGCTTATACCTATACTCGGTTTCATATAAGTTTAGATAAATTTGACAGCAACTTATGGGCAATAATTTTCAGTATTTTGTGATTTGTTGCACATTGCAATACATTTTTAGCTCTAAAATGAACCTGAGAATCCAAGTTCAGCATTTGTACTGCAAAGTTTGTCTTGTATAGTGACACAAATAACAAAATATCACAAATTATTGTCCATAAGTTGCCGTCAAATTTATTCCAACTATTGTGAAATAGAGTATAGTTATCTATTTGTAGTAATTGAGCACTCGACATGTTACCGCCTCCGGCGAGGAATGTCACTGTGCCCAAGCTTTAAGTTTGGTTCACAATTAAAAAATACAAGCACAGAACATAAAATATAACAGTATAAGTTGTGCAAAATTAATTCACAATTGGATTTTTACAGTAATGTTTAGTCAATGGCAATTTTTTCGACGAATCTGAAATATTCGTTGCTGTATAGAGGACTACAGGAGGCCATTGTATCATATTTGAATTGGAATAGTATTCCGAGATGACATGAAATGTAGAAACAAATTCTCAATAAACTGCACAGTGTAAAACATTATTTACCATTTAGAAACATATTTTATAATACTACAATTTCTTATTCTAGTTTTGTTTTATTCTTGTGTACTTTGGAGGTCAAACCAACATGGCGGACATTCACAAGATCCTTTGCTGTGATTGGTTGCTGTTCTTTGCATACACACAAGAAATAAAATATTATAATTTCCTATGTCAGTATCTCTATACACACATCTTTTTTTTTTTTTTTTTTTTTCGGTTGTGAATCGGTAGGTAAGAATACATAGATGTTAGTTATTGTGCGAACGACCTATGGTCTACACTTACTGTTATGTTACCAATTGTGAACGAACCTTTAGTCTCTGGTTGGTTAGTTTGGGTGGATGGGGAGGGGTATCCTCGGTAAGGACATGAATGACGAGGGACGATGTTAATTCTCGACCGAGCACAGCACACTCAGGACTGGTCATCCATGTAAAGTAATTCAGCGAACCTGTTCCAGATGCTCATTTACAAAAAGCCGGCAGGCGGTGTACTGTCACCGGCAGACATCTCTGCATGTCTGAGCGCTGGGCCAGCGGGGTAAGCGCCCCAAAGGGGGAATAGATGCGCGCGCAGGTCTGGCCATGCTATCGACTGTTTCACAAACATCAGCTACTAGCGTATTTGCTGTTACTTGAGCCCGACTACCGGATGTTTTTAGGTCTGCGCGTATTCAGCCAGGCCGTTCTGTTGCCACTCTGCTGTGGACCTGTCCGTGACGAGCTACAGTCTTTAGAGTAGGAGGGGACGCCCATGCGCAGACGTGTGCCGGGGACAGTACGCAGTGTGGTGAGGGCGAGGGTAATATTCCTTCCTCCACAATGTCGGCGTCTCCCCCAGAACTGCAGGAGGACATTTATTGTTTCTACCCCCCCCCCTCCCCGGCAAACAACGGGTCCACCTTAGCTTAAAACTGTTTTTTCAGACAGCCATACTTCGAATTGTGAAAACCGGTAGTTCCATGAAGTATATTTATTTTAATGTTGCCTTTTCTTGAAATAATATTCATTTTAGTACGCATCTCCAGCACACAGGAATAATTTTAGAACTTAAACGTGCGAACGAAAAAAATACGAATAAAACTTTCCCATATAAAATTCGCAACTACCCTGAATAAACCAGAAATACTTGAACCGTTTAAGTAGTTCGATATATTCAAAAGATCATCATCCCCCTCCCTTATACAGAGTTTCTCATAATTCAGAAAAGTATTTGGAAGACTTCATAAATAATTAATGCATTTTCGTCTTTAAATTATCATCTGTTCTTATATGAACTACTAAATTTAATAAGTTTTACATATTACTTAATTGCATTATTTTATTTACAGCCACACTATTTTTCATTGAATATGTTAGATTTAGGGACTCCAGATTATCGTGAAAACATTTGTCCATCACTTTGTTTATACGCATCACGCTTCGTAGTCAGTGATTGGATGTTTTTAACTCTCATGCTCTGATTAGCACAGTCAAATAAGTGAGGTTACATTCAAAGACACGCTAGCAATAACCACGAAGCTGGGGTTTGTTGATTTGTACATATAGTATAGATAGGGGCCGGAAAATTTCCCCGATTTAATTACGAACAGCGGACAATGAACGAATAGACAGACGGGGCTTGAATATGCACAGGAAAGTGGATTCGAACATGCCGCTCATTGAATCGGTGAAATTTTCCGGCCCCTAAGCGTAGAATAAAAACAGTGCAACAATCTTATCGCGAAAATCAAATGACTTTGGTTATGTTACAAATTGTACTATCACATTAAATGCTCGTTATTTCGTTAATGAAACGTTTTATTTTTATGTTTGCTACAGAAGCTAGAGTTGGGGGTAAAGAAGACAAACAATGTAATAAACAGAGGCGGATTGAGGATTGTTGGCAGGTAGGGCACAAGTTGGTGAGAATTGTATACCCCTGTGAACGCTTCGCCGTGTACCGATGACTAAAGATGATGGTACATCGCGAAAATGTTTTGTGGCAACATACCCTAGAAAACACTGTAGTTTCTTGTGACATGTGTGATTAGGTGATGTACGTCTGACACAAAGTAGCTGTCTGTAGACCAATAACATGCATCCAATATCACAATGTCGGGATTCTAATTGACTTAGTCAAATAGGGTAACAGCTCTACGTACAAACGAAAGCCGGTAATCTTTTCATAGCTGAAGGTGTGTTGAAACCCAGCAAACAGTCAAGTTTTCCCGCGATAAACCATCATCCCTACACTCTTAATCTGAATGAGTGAAAATTCATTGATTCACGCCGTGGATGCAGCAATTTCAACAAATTGAATCAGTGAGAAACCGCTGTAAAATCGGTGACTATTCACTGATTGCGATAAAGAGTGCCAACATTCCTCAAGTTAAGTGCGCCGCCTACCCGGGCGTGAGAGGCTCAAAAGCGACGGATCAGCAAGGTCGACCTTGAAGCGCGCATTAAATACCGCGTCGCCTCAACGAGCCAAGCGCTGAACTAGCGTGCAAGCTTCCCGCCGAACAGTTTTTACTATGGGACACTAAGCGGCGACCATATAATTGTATTGATGGAAAGTCTGCAAATAAGTTCAGTGCAGGTCGCAATCTGAGTTTCACATACATCCGGTTAGTACATTTTGAAGTACGGAAGTATGAGAAGGCCGGTTTTGGCCATGTTGGAGGACTTAGAAACAGTGGTTTAATGAGCACGGCGACTTAACAATGAGGTTCCGACCTTGTCTGAACTTTGTTTTCTATTCGTACGTTGGTACAATAGGCACACGTGGAACATTTTCGTAGAGAAAACCTGTTTACGAACACGCTACAACGCATTTGAAGCGTGGGGTAGGCGGCCGCCTTAATTAGGGAATGTCCACAGAATTTCGTGTAAATTTTCACTGATTCAATCAGTGGAAACTGTTCTTTGAAAACAATTGGAATAAACTGTGAATATTCACTGATTCACTTGTGAGATGCTGACACTCTTAAAGGAAATCAGTGAATATTCACTAATTAAACAGTAACTATTTTCACTTATTCAAATTGTTGAAACTGCTCCATCCATCAGCGTGAATTAGTGAATATTCACTAATTAAACAGTAACTATTTTCACTTATTCAAATTGTTGAAACTGCTCCATCCATCAGCGTGAATTAGTGAATATTCACTAATTCAGATTCAGAGTGTACCAATGACCATGAAATATATACTGACTACCGTAAACTTTGACCATTTTCGGTGTTACGTTAACAATTTAACATATTAGTTTTTGGGGTTTCTGATAAATAAACAGATAATCTGAGCCGAGTATTTTAAATAATTCCTTTTATCCTTATAGCCTATGCTTGAAACTTTCGTCAATAAATAACATAAAAACAAAAATTTTGAGTTGTCAAAGTTATCCCGCTAGGTCAAAGTACAGTACTTATTGTGTAGTGAGCAGTCAGTAATAAGAGGCGCCTACATACCAGCGTGTCAGTGGTTGTAACTAGCGCACAACTATATACAGTTCTCTGCAACTTGTGTCCTTCTTGGCAACAACCATAGAGTAACCACTGGCGATAAACCACCCTCAGAAGGTAGGCGACGTTCAGTAACAATTAATCTCGGCTAACAGGGCTGTGTAAACTACAGCTAGACGAAGCATGGCCCCAGGCTGGCGGTACATCATGGCACAGCCTTGCCGCGGGCGAGTGTCAAATTACACCAGGCTGCAGGAACAGGCTCGCCTGCTGCGGGCAGGGAAACTATAATATAGTTGGCTGCCACATCCCCTGGTATAACTACTTCGTGCCCACAGCTGATACAGTAACCGACCACGCTGAGTAGGACCGCATCTGCTGATATTAGTTATTGTAATACTACTTGCAACAATTACATTGACTCAATTCACTTTTTAGACAGTGCAAGTTATTGCCACCCATAAGAGTGCTTAGGTGCAAGAAAAGACAGTTGATCCGTATTGGGAAGGGCCGCTCTAGATTAGTGGGCATTGTTTAGGTAGTACTATTTTTCCCTGTAAGACTCTAAACCGATACCACAGAATTTTATTTGTGGAATGTATGTAAAGTAAAGCTAATGTGTCTGTGTTTCAATTTTACGATTCAGGAGTGCAGTCTTAAAAAGCACTTTTGAGGGGTAGTGTTACACAATTCTATTGTATTGTCAGTTTTTGAGCAATAACATTAATTCAAATAGTATTATCAAAATTTTCTCTTCGACAAAGCCTAGGATGACTACTTGGTAAACTGCTGAACAAAAATAAGACATTTCTTTAAAGTTAACTATAATTCTTTTGCAATGATTCTGCATGATATTATTATTTATGTCATACAGTTTACCAAGAATATATCCTATGCTTTGTCAAAGAGAACATTTTTATAATACCATTTGAATATAATGTTACAGTTAAAAAACTAAAAATACAAATAAAATTATCTAACACTCTCCCTTAAGGGCGTTCACGTGGAAAAAATTCAAAATTTTATATTTGCTTGGCATATTGTTAGTTTTATAGACGTTGCTTGTGACTACATTTTACACTTGTAGTAATTTTTTAGCTCTCATAGTTTTCTTACAGCGACATGTCAAAGTCAGAATTTGCAAGTTACAGGAACATAGGTTTAACAGAAACCAAGTAACTTACTAGAATGAAATAATTTACACTGAAATTAGATAGAATGAGCACTATGCTAAAAGATTCAAAAACACACAACAAAGACATTTTGTCTTTTTTAAAAATTGCAAAAAAAAAAAAAGGTAAATTTTCGTCTTTTTCGGATTTTTTTTAAAAAGTACAACGTAACTCCATTCTGTGTTTTTAAATCTTTTAGCATATTGCCCATTATATCTAATTTCAGTGTAAATTATTTCATTCCAGTAAGTTACTTGGTTTTTGTTAAACCTATGTTCCTGTAACTTACAAATTCTGACTTTGACATGCTGCTGTGGGAAAACTATGAGAGCTAAAAAATTACTACAAGTGTAAAATGTAGTCACAAGTAACGTGTATAAAACTAACACTATGCCATGAAAATATAAAATTTTGAATTTTTTCCACGTGAACGCCCTTAAGCCATTTAGGAGATACCCAAAATCCTATTTCTAATAGGAGTACCGTAATTTTTTTTTATAAAAACGGAAGTTAAATCTGAAGTGTGTTTTATTTTCTTAGATACAGGCACTGTGTGCTCCGTGGTTATTGGTATATTGTCTTTGTTCAGACACGTCTCTCATTTGACTGCACCAATCAGAAAAGAGTTATAGTGACGTCATGCGTCTGTGATTACCACCAGAACTTCAAGACAAGTGACAGTTAAAACCATCGAATTGTCGACCATGAATAAGAGCTACAGATGTGCAAATGAGGCGTTGAAACGAATGGTGCTAAAATATTTTCGCGACAAACTTGTAGCTATACTTATCTATCGCGTATAATTGCATTCACCGTCGCAGGACTGACTATAACTACGTCATTGAATAAGTGACCTACAAATATTGCTTGCAACCAATCGGAACGTATCTTGCATTTGCGCTTGTAAAATCCTCTCAATGATTTAATGAAGCATTTCCCGTTTGCTGACTAACGTAGACATCAGGAAATGTTTCTTTGGCTCGACATAGAGCAACATTTTTCCTTCTATTTTGCTTCCTTCAGTAGTTTACTGCCCTCATTCGACAGTCGTAAACTGTCAACATGCTAAGTGCCCCTGGAACCAGTTCGTTTGCTTCGTTGATCGGTTATCTTCTGTCCGAGCGACAGAGGTGGTGCAACAGTAACACGATGGATTTGCATTCGGGAGTAACTGGGCTATACTTACGGCCGTCATGGATTCTGTTGGCCATA
Organism: Medauroidea extradentata; assembly: GCA_003012365.1. Taxonomy (NCBI): domain Eukaryota; kingdom Metazoa; phylum Arthropoda; class Insecta; order Phasmatodea; family Phasmatidae; genus Medauroidea; species Medauroidea extradentata. Next base: position 83,422 of record PNEQ01129734.1, read on the forward strand.
GCATCTCTAAATCTCTCCAGGCGAATGAATATTACACAAATAAAATATTTGGTACAGTCAATTTGGCAGGGGGTCAGGTGATTCGCGAATAACGATTGCGACACATGTGAATAAATTATCAAATCTAAGGTTAATAATACTACAGGTTAGAAATATCAATGTTAAAAGTTTGTCACAGGAAAAAATTTTTGCCGCTTGAGCTCTCGTATCGCTAATGGGTGCAAGCTGACCAATCACAGAGCTTTCTTGAATTTTAAGTTTTGTTAAGTTGATATTTTAAAACTCGGAATCGGTTTCTTTCCACTTTAAAATTAAATTAAATGACTTCTATATTTTCCAAGTTTGTTTAAGGCCAAGATCTTTCATTTATTTCAAACAATTGCAAATAACTCGAATGTTTTTTTTAACCAAGTGCTTTTAAAAAAATTTGAGACTGTGTACAATCAAACGATACACAATTTTGGGAGAGCGTTTTTCGATATAATGTACTATTTGCTAGCAAAACATTATTTTGCTCCTTTTTGAAAACAAAATATATGATATTTCAGGGGAAAAATCTAAACATCCGTTTGGTGTATCGTAGCAGAAAAATTCAGTTACAAACGATGACATGTAAGTGTTAAAACTGTAAGATAAATTTTTGGTATATGTATTAATTCATGTTAAAAAAACATTTTCGAAATCACTGCGAAACTAAAGAGCGAGGCCTTAAATTTCATTTACCACGGTTCTCTATTTATCTGGTACATTAGCTATTGAAGCGAAACTAGCGACAGAAATTTACCCTGTGCCAAGCTCTCCCATAAGAAAACTAAATAGAATACTCTTACGTAGAAATTCACCAGGCCCTTTGTTTGAGAGACCGGTCCGAAATACCAGTGAGCGGGAACGTAAGGAAGGCCGTTCGCACTGTCATTTCATTTATCACGTCATCAAAGTGCCTATGACTATTAACTAATGACTATTTTCTTCTTAGTTGTGGTTACAGATTCGTGTAGTGCATTCCGTATCTCTTTGATTCAACTACGCTATTTCTTTTAATCTTTAATAAAATTTTCCAAGTAACACGAGGGTTTTACGACTTTTCACCAAAAAGTATTTTCTTCTTTGTTTTTGTTCCAGATTCACTTGGCACTGTCTATATGCGCGAATTACCTTATTTACTTTACATAAATTTGTATATGGTAAAACAAAGGTGTATTTGATCCAACAAAGTATTTGTTGACCTAACTGTACCTGTGTACGTATGTATGGTATGGTATGTATGTATATACACACAGAGAGTGTTTCAGAAATACTTTCATTAACTTAGAGGGGGGTTCCTTATACATAAACAAGGAAAAAAGTCTGTATTTACACAGGTCCGCGGAAATCCTTGGGTTTTGAGTTATTAAATGAAAGTTTACATTCAGTGTTTTGCAAGGTAACCAGTAGTAAAAGTAATGTTGTTGGATGATGTTATGTATACAAGTATGCTAATGCCCTCATTTGTAACCTCTATGGCGAATGTGGGAATATTTGACAGAATGAGGTAGTTCATGATGTGTGTTTGTGACTGCGAGAAAGCAAACGGATTTCATTTCGAACATTTACTAGGAGTGTCTGATATCCGCATCGGTGAAACTATCATAAACTCAGAATCTCACAGTAAATGTTTGAAAAGACATCTTATAGCTTCCTCACACATGTACATATCGTATTATGCATATAGCCAGTGATTTTTGGTGAAAAGAGTTCTGCAACAACCTGTTTCAATGCCTTACGGGCACACATGCAACTCTGGTCCATGGTTATTGGCAGAATATAATAGGGCAGAGGCGTGGCTCATTTGACTGCATCAACCAGAACAATGTTCCCGCGACACCACACGTCCGTGATACGCTCGTAGGACCCCGAGACGCCGAAAGTTGAAAACTTCCAATCACTGGCCATGAAGCAGAGAAACAGGTGTTCACATAAGGCATTGAAACAAATTGTTGCAGAATTCTTTTCACCAAATATCACTGACTCTATAAATATGCATTGTCGCATTCTGTCAGACATCCGCCATAGATAGAGGCCGGAAAATTTCGCTGATTCAATTACCTGCAAGCTAGAATCCATTCTCCAGTGCATATTCAAGCCCCGTCTATTCGTTAATTGTCTGTTTTTTCCACTGAGTAGCAGCCAGTAAACAAATGGTCGGGGCTTGGATATGTACAGGACAATGCATTCTAACATGCAAGTCATTGAATCGACGAAATTTTCCTGCCCCTAGCCATTGAGGATACACATGAGGGCATCAGCATACTCATATCCATAACATAATGAACAACATCATGTCTATTACTGATTATCTTGCAAAACATTGAACAAAACTTTCATTAATAGCTCATAAACTAAGGATTCCAGGATCTACGTTTATATTGGGTTTTTCTTTGTTTTTGTGTAAGGAACCCACTCTCCAAATTTGTAAAAGGATCTCTGTCATATCCTGCATATAAAAATCATATATTGACTTCGCTGATCTTACAAAATGCATATTTAACTGGACTAAACACTATGGTGAAAGAAATAAATGTGTCAATCAATCAAATATTTAGTTGATACTAGGTGTACACACTTGTTTGCCATATTCAAGCGTGTATATAATTGGCTGTCACATATATTTTTCTCTTTTTAGGATGGGTCCTTAACAATGGCCATGCCCGATTCTCCCTTCCAGTTCTCCTGACTTTGTTGTAAAGTTGTGCCTCACCTCCAATAACCTCGCTGTTGATGACACTTGATTCCCAATATAAATTTAAACAAATTATTTCCGACGGAACGCCTTCTTAAGTCCTCGTGCAGTTCTGTTCAGTTATCATGTTTGACAGCGATTCTCGAAAAATCGATTTTGGTTCAATGGCTTGAGAATGCGTAGTAGACAAATAAACGCTGAAAACATCAATTGATTTCTACGCTTTTTTCGAAGCCAATGTGGATAAAATACTCAATGACAATCCTAGATAATGGTATTTGCCAACTTTATGAGTAAATATTTATCCAGAATTACTAATTCGTTACGCGTGATCTCTTGCGCCGCAGTTAAATTCACGAGGTCCCGGCGTCAGAGATTGTGCCTCAGAAGTTCGTAACACTGGAAACAATTTTGTTTAAAACGTTGACTAAAACTATTGTCTATGATTTATATTGTTTAATTTTCGTAAATTCGCTTCAAGAAACCTTCAGTTATAGATTAATGCTTTTAGCGTTGAATTATGTAGGGGGTCGTCTGGGTGGGTGGAACGATAAGGGTGACACAGCTCGCACATCACGTGTTTCCATAACCTTTATGAGCGTATCACTGAACCGTGGATATTGTGTAGTGACTCTGGTAGTTTGATGACGTCATAATAAAGCTAAAGTAAGCGCCTATGTCCCAGAATTCTGTACCGTTACTTTTACACCTACAAGAAATCACGAAAAAAACTTAATTTCAACATTTTACGCCGCGAGAAAAGAAACCACAATGAATAAAACTGGATCCAAAAGCACCACTTAGCGTACGTGCTTACGTACATGTAATAGTAGAAACACAGAGTGTGCATGCTAGCATTCACGTCCTCGCGTAACTTGCGTACGTACGTAGAGGATAAACTTTCTACTTCGTACATGCGTACGCTAAGTGGCGGTTGTGAATGCAACACGTGTAAAAGTAGGACTCAATTAAATATTAATTTAGACTGAGAAGTAATTTATCTCGTGGTCACTAATTATTTAATTCGCTTCGAAAAATAAAAATAAAAAAACGATACTCTATTACCCACATTTTGTTATGGCATAAACAATTTCTGCGCATGACTAGATTAAATATTGTTGTGAAACCAGTCTCTAATACTTAACGTACCTGCGTGTATTCGTACGTATGCTAAGTGTGATTGTGAATCCGGCTTAATGAAGGACATGAAATGGATCTGCACACTTGTAACTTTCTTTGAATGCCATTGGTAAGTAAACATCGCCCACTTTTATGAGCAGTTTTCATATAAACTTCTGTACGTCAATTCTGACACCCTGAAATCACATAAACAACGTCTGCTGTATACACACACACAGACAGACACACACACACACACACACATATATATATATATATATATATATATATATATATAGTACTGTTATGCTGTTAGAACACAACTCAGGTAACCGGAGGGGTTGATGCCATAGCAAGCCAAGTACAATTTCTTAAATATTCGAGAAAATGAGGTTAAGGAAATGCAGGGGCGTCATTTAGGGGTGACAGGGGGGTCAAATCCCCCCCCCCTGAATTTAAAATTTTAAGTAGGCCTATATAAAATATATAATTTTTTATTTTGTTGTTTAAATAATACTAACCTAAGCACATAAAACTGAAGTTTTATAATTAAAGTTTCTAATTTATACATGCTTAATTAATAAAAAAAGATGCAACAAGGTCACTGTCACCGAAAAAAAAAATCTTGCCCCCCCCCCCTCCCCAAGAAAAACCTGAAATGACGCCCCTAACGCCACCGAGTCTTGCAGTGATTTCGAAAATATTTTTTTATTGCTACCTAATACTCATATTAAAATTTCGCTACACAGTTTTGACACTTATATGTTATAATTTGCAGCTGAATTTTTTTTGTAGGAATGTACTGAACGGTTTTTTTATATTTCATCACCCAAAGTACCACGTTTTTTGTCGTGGAAATAAGCAAAAATGAAGCAAATAATTTTTTTTTGCTGACGAACTGTTTATTATTTTTAAAAACGCATCCACAGTATTGTGCACCGTGTGACTGCACATTGACTCAATTTTTTTTTTCAAACTTTGAGTGATTGTCACTAGTCTGATAAAAACTCAGGAACAAGCGCTTAAATTCAGATACGAACCTTGAACTTCGGTGTTGGTATATACATAACACATTCTTTATTGCATTCATTGATGGTGTTTATTTTGTCATACGTACATCTGATTTAGGGTAAAAGAAAACTTCCACATGTCAGGTAGAAAAAATTAACCTTGTTTGCTATGGCATCGATCAGACTCTTCACGTTTACAACAGTGGTGGTTTTCCTAGATGGCGCAGGAAGTTAGCTTTGAGTAAGTTTGGTACAAAGAGAAAAAAGTGTTGTAGAAACCATCTATCTGCTAAAATACGAACAATCATCAGGGTTTGTTAACATTGTTAGGGTTATTCTCAGAACAAAGAATGAACGGTTTTGTGGGACGCTCAACATCATTGTCATTAGCACCCACAAGTTTTTCATAGCAAAACAAAGATTAAAACTTCCACGAGAAAAACAAATAAATATAGAAACATAAAAAGGGCACTGTACAGGAATCACACAATAGTAGAAGTTATAAACGGTTACACACATAAGAATAAGAACACAGGAACAAAACAGACCACACAACAGAAACAGAGCAAATCGCAACATGTTAAAAAGGCCCGTCGCACAGGATACTACGTCGGTCACAGACGAAACTTCTACATCTAAAACCCTCTTAAGGTCGTCACAATTATTAAAAGTGCGACGGGCCTTGTCATATCTTGTGACACTCCAACAGGATATGAATCCCAAAACACACTGACTGCACAGAAAAAAAAAAAAAACAAATTTAATGTATAGCAAAACATAACCGTCGTCCCTGGTTTAAAAAAATGGGGATGATGAAACAGTCAAAATGGTTGATTTTGCAATCAAATTTAGCGGTTAAGTTTTATATATTTTAAATTTGAAAAATGCACTTAGACACGCATCATAACTTCATATTTATTAGCTTCGTATGTTAATATATTTAGCGGTTAATTTGACGTTTAATCTAATCGTCGATGGGAAGACGGCACGCTAATTAAGCACTTTGCGCCTACAGGCGATGCAGCAAATGGCGAGTGCTCAATATTCTGTCTAACTGCTACTACAGTTAAATACCACGAGCGCGCAGGACAGCCTCAGGCAAGCGGAAACATTAGTGCATTCCCTGTGAGGTAGTTCATGCTTGGATTATCTCAGCAACAAGTGCACCGAGGAAATACTTGTTCGTGTCTGGAAAACTTCTGTCTTTTGTTTCGTCTCGTCGTTGTGTCGTGTTTTTGAGGTTCATATACGTTATCTGTTTGGTCTCTTGCCGAAGAGGTTCTCGAAACTGGAGATGTCCGCCTTGGCCACAGAATATTTAGGAATACAGAAATGAAATAGACGCTAGGACAGCGAACTCAAGTCACACACGCTAGTATAATGGCTTCGCTGGCCAGCAACATGGCGGCAACACCTACGGCCAATCAGCGTTAAGGCGACTGCAATACTACCCGGCAGCCAGGCCAATAGGAAACCTGCAGTAACATGCAGGTGCCAAACATACACGGGGCTGGCATCAACAAACTCGGGCAGCCAATAAGCGGCGAAGTTCGCCAATACCAAACGAGCCGCCACGTCATTTCACGTCTGTATTACTATTTTGTCTGTGTCTTGGTGGTTCGTTTATATTCTCTCTCATTTTTCTTAATGATTGTCCGTTTATATTTGATCGAATTCCATTTATGGAATTTTGTGTTGTGTATATGTATCCAGTTGACTTAAGCATACTCTGCTTATTTATGTTTTCCTATTATGTTTACTTTTCTTTGACAGACAGCTGCATAGCAATGGTGTGTGTCCAGAAAATTACATCCAATCAGAGAAAATATTAGCCAGCTTGGGTACTCAGCAGTTGTTTAACAGTGAGTTCGCGTATATTTAGTCATTTCGGAGCCTCGTTTGATAGTTATGTCGTTAGATGGTGGCTACTATGCTATATGATTCTGTTCTGAAAGTGTGTAATCATAACAACACACACACACACATGAGTGTGTATGTGTTTGTGTGCAGTACAAGCAGATTTCCAAGCCCTATAGGAAAGCCCAGGTGTCGCAGGTGCTATAATAATTAATAAATTCATAAAAATTAATACAACATTAATTGTTTTTAAAACATGTTTACGCAATTTTTTTTCGTAACTGTGAATGTACCCAAGGCAGGTAATCAAATGTATTTAAGGCAAGCTGTAAAAAAGATAAAGTGACGACAAATTTTTTTACGGTTTTTCGATAGGTATTTGACAGTCGATACAAGTGTTATTTGTGTCTTGACGGGTTGTAGAGTCTAAATTAGGGATAGCTCGCCTTAAACTGTAGTGTGACAGATATCAAGCTATACTGCAATTTAGAGCAGGGCTGCGGAAGCACCCTGTAAGCAGTTTTATTTTATATGTTAGAGGTTCGCCTATTACGAGTTACCATTTCGTGGCAACTGTGCTAAATTACAGCTAGTATCTTGAACGCAAATTCATATGAGCTTCAAGTCTGTCTACAATCACGTTAAATGCAGCGTATAACTGGGTTAATGGAGCTGGAAATAACTTACAATTCTCACAAACATTTAAAATATGTGTGCCAATAGAAACATAGTTCTGTAATTAAAACTGCTAGTCTTTGACTACAATTTGACTGCCTTGAAAAATGTATTTTAATCACAACAAGTAATTTTACAACCCCAAAATTTTGGAATACTTAAACTAAATAAACTTTAGAGTTAAATTTTCATGGCGCACGTATCATGAAGCCCATTGTAATAAAAATGTTATGGGTACTTTTTAGGGATGATGGCTAAATAAAACTGTAGAAAGAAAAAATATGCATAATTGTTTGACACTAAGGGAAGTAAATTACCGCACTGCAAAGTGCCACCCCATGTAAGACATTCCATTAGGAACTGCAGATACGTTATATATATATATATATAATCATATATTATATATATACACATACATATATATACATACACATACATACATACACTACATATATGTGTGTGTGTTATATTTTGTTAACTTTATCGTTTGAGTTTTTGAGTACTTTACGCGGTTTTAACTGAATTTATTATTTTTCTTAAGAAAACGCGTTTTAAGGAAAGTTTTCCACACGTAAACGGATATTATACGTGTTCAAAGGGCATAAGCCTTTTACCTGTCCTCAAAGGTGTCGAGATGCCGCTATTGAATGTGGCACATACAGAATTGGAAACGGAAGAGGAAATAGCAAAATAGCAGATAGTTAAGGGAAATGGAAAGGCAAGACGACGAGTAAACAAGGAATACTCAATACCATGCCCGCTTAAGTAGCTAAGCAGTAAGGCCTTGTTACGGAGTTTTGCAGTGATTTCGAAAAAAAATTTTATTGCTACCAAATACTCATATCAAAATTTCGCTGCACAGTTTTGACACTTATATGTTAAAATTTGTAGCTGAATTTTTTTGTAGAATTATACTGAATGTTTTTTTTTAGATTTCATTACCCAAAGTACCACGTTTTTCGTCGTGAAAATAAGCAAAAATGAAGGAAATTATTTTTTTTCTGGCGAATGATACATTATTTTAAAAAACGCGTCCACAGTATTGTGCATCTTGTGATTGCACATTGACTCAAATTTTTTCAAAACTTTTGGTTCAAAATATTTGAGTTATTGGAACCAGTCTTAAAAAAAACTCGGGAACAAGCCATTAAACACTGATTGAAGGCAAACTAACTTTTCGATTTCAGAGAAATGTGTTCGTGTATTTGGTATGGCTTTTTGACAATAATTTTTTTATATTTGAATTTCCTAATATTAAATGTTAAAATTCTTGTAGTTCTGTAATAAACTTATTTACCGCATTATAATTTACGAAAAATTTGTAAAAAATCTGATAAACTTTTGTCGCCTAAGAGGGCGTGGTACATAATTCAACGCTAAAAGCATTAATCTATAACTGCAGGTTTCTTGAAGCCAATTTGCGAAAATTTAACAAAAGCAATCCTAGACAATAGTTTTAGCTAATGTTTTAAACAAAATGGTTTCCAGTGTTACGAACTTCTGAGGCACAATCTCTGACGCCGGAACCTCGTGCATTTAACTGCGGCGCAAGAGATCACGCGTAACGAATTAGTGATTCTGGATAAATATTTACTCAATAAGTTGGTAAATACCATTATCTAGGATTGTCATTGAGTATTGTATCCATATTGTATTTGAAAAAAGCGTAGATATCAGTTGATGTTTTCAGCGTTTATTTATCTACCGCGCACTCTTAAACAGTCGTGAGAGGTATATCGTACCTGGTGCGTGAACTATGTTTTAACGTTCCACGTTTCTTCTTATATACGTAGAACTACTTAACTTATTCCCAATATGTTCATCCACGAAAATAACACACACTGAGACCATGTTTCTAGAAATTTAAGACAGCCAGCTAGCTTATTAGAAATGTGGGTTTTGGTCACTGAAAGAAAAATATTCCCTGCAAAACAATTTTTGTGGTAAACACTAAATTGTTCAGTGGTGACTACAAAATTTTGTGGCGATCACAAACATTTTTTGTAGCTGGTATAGAAATTATTTTGCAGGTTGAATACCAACAAAATATTTTGTGACCATATTTTTTTCCCCCGTGGGGTACCTCAAAGTGTATAAAAGCCGGGATTTTTAGACTGCTGTAACTACAAAAATATCGCCCGGATTGGTAAAACCATCCGTTGAACTTTCATACAAATGTTCCACAAGTAATTGCGTGTCTACGCTGGAAGTTCCATAAGAAGAAAGAATAAATGGAAAACACTGCACGGCGAAGCGAAGCAGTTATCGTCGAGTGAGGCAAGGTGAACATCATCGCTCCACTGCATCCGCGCATAATATGCGTAAAATTACATCCGGTACATAAGCCTCTTCAGGAAAGGGTTTTGAAATCGTAATATATTAGGTATGATTCAATTATCATTCACGATGTTCCTCCACATAAAAAAATTTAAAAAAGACAATTTCCTTCAACAAGAAGAGGAAAATATTCCTGCAGGAATAAAAACTAACATAAAAATTACGACTGTGATTTCATTATTTTTTGGCATGACAATAATTATTATTTATTCATAGTTATCATCATGGGTGTCACGAGGGGGGGCAAGGGGGCAGTTGCCCCCCCCTGGAACTTGGTGATTCCTACAAAAAAGGTCACTAATTGTGTCAGGCACTGTGAAAAGGTCTTAATTTGCGTCAAATGCTGCAAAACAATTGACTGTGTCGTCAGACGCTGCTAAAAGTATGTTTTTGCTTATAATATATTTTATATTTTATGATAACAAAACTTAAATTTCTAAATCTTTGGTTCCCCCCCCCCTTTAAATAATTCCTGGTGACGCCCATGGTTTTCAGGGTTAAAAAACATCCTAAAAGATGACTGGATTCAGTTTCTTGGACGTACTCCATTGCAAATTGAACGACTGTCCCTCAGAGAAATATGCATACCGGGTCCATACCAGGCATTGATATGATCTTTGAAAGAACTGTGCAATGGGAATGCATGACTGGATTCAGTCGTTGAATTTGCAATGGAGTACGTCCAAGAAACTGAATCCAGTCATGCATTCCCATAGTACAGTTCTTTCAAAGATCATCCTAAAAGATATATGTTCGCCACGTACTAAGTGGCACAGAATTTTATTAATCATGTCTATTCCTATCCTAGCTGTCGCATGGTATCTGAATAGACCGCACACTTTAAGTGTTACTGAACGCTAGTTTTTTTTTTAAAGGCGCCTTCGTCAAACATCTCATTGCCTCTAGAGGCGGAGGACTAAACTAATGTGCAGTGTTTTGGTAGATAGCGTTCTTCAACGGGACTTCAAGCGATGACCCTGTTATTTTATGAAAAATGTATGGTAAAGTCTAATGCATGTTTCTATGATTTTGTTTTACGGTAACGGTCGAAATTTTATCAGCTACAGCAACGTGGAAAAGTTATTTTTAGCGCTTTTGAAGAGCTTGAGAATCATGCTTTTCGTTAGTGAGCTGCATTAAAAAAAAAAACACTTCGGAAACATTTTGAATATTTATATGAGAAATAATACTTTCCTCGCCACGCTCACTCTTAAAAGAGTTCGTGGACCTGGCGCGAGAGATATGACGTAGCGTGGCACGGGGAGTATTTTTTCTTCTGTACTATTGTAAATGTTAGACGTGAAACAATGCAAACTTCTGCGACAATTTTACAAAATATTCGTTTAAATTTTCCGGATTGATTGCAGTCCAAATATACGTTGAATGTTCAGCTGCGATGCTAGTACTGTAGCGTAAGGGAAATGTAATTCGCAATACAACCGCCAATATAACATTTATCTACTCAGATTAAAACAGGGCAAAAACATAATAATCAAATATGGCGGCTGAGGCTGAGTCTTATGGGGGATTGTTAGACGATATTATTGTATTTTCAGTTTTTGAGCAATAACATTTATTACAGTTGCGCTATCAAAGTTTTCTCTTCGGCAAAGTATAGGATATATTCTTGGTAAACTACTTGACATAAATAATAATGTAATCTTTCATGGATTTGTCATGCAGAATCACTGCAAGATAATTACAGGTTAACTTTCAAGAATTCTCCTGCAATGATTCTGCATGACAAATTAATTGAAGATTACAAAATATTTTATATCAAGCAGTTCAACAAGAATGTATCCTATGCTTTGTCGAAGGTAAAATTTTGATAATGCAATTTGAATAAACTTGATGTCTCTTGTAGCAATTCTTCCTGAAAATATAAAAAATAAAAATATAAACAAAATATATATTGATCGATGGTTAAATAACTTAACAGATGATGAGTTGTCATCAATCTTTAAGTAGTAGTTTTACTGTAGTTAATTATTCTTACATTCTTTATATTTCAAATTGTTAAATATAATCTGTATCCATCAAAAACTATTTTTTTTATTCATGCATCATTCAATTTTTGTTCTCAAATTAATTTATGCCAGATGACAAGTTTTCTTACATAATTAACCGCAGCTATAGAAAATAATTTGTCTAGTAGCACTCACACACAAGCTTTGCTTATGTGAGTGTGATGTCTTCCATTATATAAAAAGTATTTATGTAAAGTGCAGTAATCGGTATATGGAAAAATAAAATTATTAAATTATGAAAAAAAATTGAAAATACAACAAAATTGTCTAAGAGTAAAAACGTTACGGTGGGAACGCTTCACGCGTTTGTATGACTTTGGGCGTAGAGACGATGAGTTGGCCATTGTCGCTCACAGGACCTTTCGCCTGACGCACACAAATACACATTTGACCACTACAGGAGGGGAGGGTTCCACTTGGCGCAGTGGCTAAGCCACTCGCCTCCCTAGATGGCGATCCGGGTTGGATTCCCGGCGGGGTTCAGTCCCCGGATTTTCGCATGTGGGAATCGGAGGGTTTTTCTCGACGATCTCCCGTTTCCCCCGCCTCTTCATTCCGCCGTTGCTCCATACTCACATCTTGTCACCCCTGACCAGCGCTAAAAGACCTCGATGTTAAGCGCTGACCAAAGTATCTTACTTTTCACATAAACATTTCATTCAGGTATTTGGTGGGTATTATTAGACGAAATTGGTACGAGTATTTATTTAATATTTATTACAAGGTGAGAGGTAATTATTATAAGAATGCATTGGTTTCTGGATATACGTCATTGCTCTTGTTTTATTTTTAGCCAAACATGTGTTAAATAACAAAGTACAAAAATCTGAAAAATATAATCCCAGAGGAATTAAGACAGTTAAAAAAAGTGACCGAATTCGCTCTGTGATTGTTTTTTTCAATGTTTTTTTTTCTTCCTGATTTTTGAACTTTGCAATTCAACACAAATTTGGTCAACAGAACAGAAACAATGGTGTATGTGCACAAACCAATACATTCTTATTGTAAAATCCCATTGCAAAAAAAAAAAACTTTAAAAGAGAGGCACTTATTGTGTTCATTTTTATTATCTTAATTATTACAGAATTAGGATTTAATGCTTCGTATTTAATGTGCGTAATGAAAGATTAGGTATTTAGCTAAGTCCTCATAGTAAAATGTTCAAATAAATTTTGAGAAATTCTGTATCAAGGAGATTAAAATAAATTTCAGATTGAATATTCATATGGGGTCTTTTGAGTGCTGACTTCACTTCACCAGGCGGGCTCCTTAATATACCCGCCACTGGGGGCTGTGTCGGCGCCTGAAGCGCCGCCGGTCGACGAGCCTAATCACAACTAGTAATGACGGCGATTACCAGGCCAAACCCTCCCCCTCCCCACCTACACCTCCCCCGACGTCAGCACCCAGCAGGATGTGATCCTGATCGACTTCCGGGAGAGCAAACTTTATAATCGCGCTGCCGCCAGTGTTTATTGATCCTGTGTCGACGTCTCGTAGGTATTTACAAGCTTAGATCGTCGAGTGAGGCCGTCACGGTGTTGCGCATCTCGCCCACGCTTTACTCGACAGTTTAACTGGCCGTGGAACATCAATCAATTCTAACTACGTTTACACAACATTTTCATGTTTCTTGAAGTCAGTGTGGAAAAGCAGGAAACTAGCTACACTAGAGTATAGCTTTTGTCAACTTAAGGAGCAAACTATTGCTGGTGTAATGTGTTATTGGAGAACTATTTACGGCGCCTTAGGAATGTGGGACCCTCAAGAATTCAATTTTTAAATATTTGTGTCAAACACTGTTTAACGTTTACACATCGGACAGCATGTCATTTTCGCAAATAAAATAACTAGGCCACACAGTTTTTGTATAATCATTCTGTACCGTCACCTCCCGTCATATAGGCTAACCTCAACTAATGGTGACAGTAATTTACAAATACACAAGAACAAGGACGTGGGTTGTGACTCCCTAATATTCGCGAGAACGCCTAGGCAAGGATTTGACTTCAATCCAAACAAAGGTAGACCTCATCATAACCTCAACGTAGCAGAATAGTAATATCAGTTAATAATCAGCAAACGCTGCAAGCAAAATCTTATTTATATTGCAATCATAAAAGGGGTGATCTATAGATTAGCTTCAAAGAAAACATAGTAAATTCTGGGGTTCAGTCACAACAGCGAATTATTGATAAATCAAAACATAACCAAGTTGAACATAACCTTCAACAAACTCATTACATAAATTGCCAACATGAATCAAAACATTAGAAATTAAAGTATAAAGTATAGAAATAACATTAAACATTAACTTCACAAAATACTAGTAACAGGCGTGCAAATGGAATCAATTTAATGTGAACAATATGGAACATTAAGAAGCCCTAGTCGAGAATCCTGAGAAGGGTGTAGAAAATACAATAACATAAACAAATGTGCTAGTCCTATCCTTATAGGGGACTAACACTCACAACATATGCTACCTGAGTCACATTCCTCAGTAGCAAACCCTAACATGAAATCGTGGGGACACACGCCCCTAAATACAATTACTTAAAATTCGGGGGACACTCGCCCCTACACATAATCACAAACACCAGCATAACCTACGTCAGTAGTATGCACACATCAACTAACTCTAGCACAGTCTCATAAGCGGGCACATAAAGTGCATCAGAAATATCAAATCTCATTATTAATCTGCCATTATTTACATTCTCTGTCTGTCAAAGTCTAACCTTCAAATTACACGCCTACAGAAATTAATTAATAAGCAAACAAAACTAAACTATAGAATTTACGTTTCTGCCTCTCTCTCTCTCTCTCTCTCTCTCTCTCTCTCTCTCTCTCTCTCTCTCTCTCTCTCTCTGGATATTACAAAAGTTACTGAAATTTAAACATTGAAAATCCCGATCGCGAAAGTTACCTGACGTTACTGACCAAAAGTGAAAAACAACAAACAGCAAAACACGAACGAAACAATAGGACTTAGGCCATTATGCTACAGGACTTTAACTCAAGAAAAATAACAGTTAACTAAACAGGTGCCGAAAACAAATTAATTACAAGTCCTGCAGCATAACAACCCATTCCACATTTACGATGACGATAGACAATAGTAACACTTGCGTTTTACTGGAAGCCGACTGAACGCACATACAAGAATCCCTGGGTTTATATATCAAAAGCAAGCCTTAATACTGATCCAAAAATAGTCCGCCCAACATGGCGGGGCAACTATATCATGTTGACAGTATTTCTTGAGGTTCGGCAACTGTCACTGGAGCGCGCTAGTATAGCGCGAAGCTAGCTGCACCGTTGCACGTATGTCTCTGCTTAGTTCATTATACATCTATGGCGAAGAAAGTCGTGTTTACATACGGCGTCGTCCAAACTACAACAAATGGAATATAAGGTATGTAAGAGCTTCTGAATACGTCGAAGTGTTCCAAATATAGCTGCGGAGAATAGTACATATTAATAGCTGGTATCTTGCAATGTCTGAACTGTGTCGGGAGTCGTCAAATAACGTCTTGTACCGATACAGTCGGTAGAATGCCACCGTCAATTTGCACAATACCGTAGTTGATAATCTGCAGAGTCTTGTAAACGATACATTATGGTTGAATCTTCACATAATTCGTGAAAGGAAGTGTGGGTGCCAGCACAATTCAACAAAACCATAAAATTGCCATTACAGTGTAACCAAAATCAAAAAAGTTATTAACACATGAAATAAAACTTACAGAAATTGAATGTCAGTGTATCGGTATATTTTATGACTTGTTGACATTTTTGAACATTTACAAGATTGTCGTGTAAGGTCATGACGCTGTTTCGCATCTCGCCCACGCTATACTCAACAGTTTTACAGATCGCGTAAAATAATTAAACTCTAACAACGTTTACACAGTATTTTTATGTTTCTGGACGTCAATATAGAAAAGCAGAAAACTAACGACCCTAGAGCATATTTTTTGTCAACTTAAGGAGTAAACTAATTGTTGGTGTACTGCGTTCTCGGAGAACTATTTTTGCACGTAGTGCATGAGATGTGCTGAAGCGTGATGATAATTTTTTTCTTGTGTAGCTATTAAACATATTTCACTGCGTTTATCCACGAAAATAAGACACACTTCAAACAATATCTCTGTCTTTTTAAAAATTAATTCCGCTTATAAAAATATTGGTTAAATTGGCTTTTTGACGTTGCCATAGCTAGAAAAATACCAGTCGCAATCGTAAAACAAAATGATATAGAGACCTGCGTTGGCCTTCAACATTTACTTTCCACAAATAAAATTGCGAAACAATTTCTACGAAAACATTGCACGTTAGTTTATAATTCTGCGCTTAGAAGTGAAGCTGTACTTGACGCACGCATTGGAATCGACTTATTACCTTCCCCGTTCCCGCTCCTCAAAACAATAATAAAAAAAACTAAGGTCCAAATATCACTTAAGCGTTTAGTTTCTTGTATTTTGGTTTTATACTCGTATGTTTGTAATAAATTTTTATGATTAAATTTTGACTTTTAGAGCCTTTCAAGACAAGTATCAGCACCGAATAAATTTTTGTAGGTTCAAGTTTGCTTTATTTCATCCGTAATTTCTAACGTGAGAACGAAATTAAAAATGTTTTGTTAGTCTCTCAATACGACCCCACAGATCACACACCGAAATAAAAGAATTGTTGTAGTCGCTATACTTCTATTAAAATAGGGAAACAGTCTGATAGCTGTTGTTGCTATTTGAATTGTTCCAACAACAATCTGTTCTGTAGAAGTAACAACACTTTATGTAAAAGATCTTCTCTCGTACAGGATACGTATATTGTCGTATATTGTTGTAAGAAGAGTCCAGACAGACCGTCAACCAAACTGGGATGTTGTCCCTATTTTAAGAGAATTATGGTATCTATAACAATAATTTTCTTTCAGTGCAATAGTACTGATAAATGACAAATTTGACATTTAAATATCTATTAAGACATTTTATATGAATTGTTTTTAAATACTTAATACCAAAATCCAAAATATTAAAGTAACTACTACCTTGGTTGATAAATAAACGCTTGAATCACCAAATGAAGTGTACACTATGTTGAAAGTCACTGTGGGAAAACAACAAATCCACAATCATAGATAATGGTATTTACAAACTTTACGAGCAAACGTTTATCCACAATGATACAACTGTTAAACGTGGTTTCTTCGCTGCAATTAAATGTACAAGATTTCTTCGTCAGGGGTTGGTCCTCATAAAAATGTAACCCGAGAAAAAGTTTCGCTTTGAAAGTTGGAAAAATCTATTGCCAAGGTTTGCTGTTTTTAAATTTCTTTTTGCAAGTTGCTTTGAGAGCTCAGAATTACGTTTGCCCTCTTAATTTCGTAACTTAGCTTATGGAGCAATACATTTCCCCATAAGAATGCGCAATTCTGGCAAACATTTGTATAAAAAATAAACTGTATTCTGGGACTGCTTAAAAATGTGCTGAAATAATGGAAAATGTTGACAGAGATTTTTACGTACCACGCTTTCATAAGAGAAGACTTTGTCTGTCTAAAGTCTAACGAAAGCTTCCCAGGAGCGAATTTCATCAACAGTAGCCCAATAATTAATGTAACGCACGTGTATATGAGTTTAAAATCTAGCGTCTCCTCAAATGAAATCGTCGAATTTCCGGGTCTGACTGTAAGCAACGGCCGAATCCTTCGTTCGGTTTCATCACGCTGCAGACGGGTCGTCCAGACCTTCCTACACAAGCGCTAATATTGTAATATCAAAGGCACGCGCTGGTTTGGAAGGTAACATCGGAAAAGGCAAATTTCTCCGGTGCCCTCGCTCGTGGCGGAGAAAACTAGTTTCCCTCTCGAGGACGCGGCGGGGCCTGGATTGTTAATTCGTATCTTCCGCCGGGCCCCACGTTTCAAGCTAGTTGAGGTCCACACCTGAAGTTGCCCTTGACAATTTGACGCTATTGACCTTAAAGTCTGCCTTATGTATCTTGTCCATATTTTGACATTT
Organism: Medauroidea extradentata; assembly: GCA_003012365.1. Taxonomy (NCBI): domain Eukaryota; kingdom Metazoa; phylum Arthropoda; class Insecta; order Phasmatodea; family Phasmatidae; genus Medauroidea; species Medauroidea extradentata. The sequence goes on from PNEQ01129734.1 coordinate 101,195, forward strand.
CTCTTCTGAGTTATGTGCCTGGCAGTTCCATTGTTCGGCGCTTTAAACCTACCTGGCTCCCTCGAAAGCGACAGTCTCCATAATCCTGTTTACAGACACTATTCTCAGAAGGGAACTGTCAAAATATGTAATACTTACATGAGGCCACGGTCGTAGAAGAACAGGTCTGGACACTCGCCTATCTGCCAATGTATTTTGCTTGACCCCCTTGTTGTTTGACTGCAGTTCGCCAAGTTACCGAGAATGTTGTGCTTTATTGGCGCTACTATCAGGGCGGTCGAGCTCAAACTCCACCCACTTTTTTCCAGTGTTTACATTGTAAAGTAAATTAAGATTGCTGAAGTCATAATTTAGGATTGTGAGCGAAGGCAGTGTTTTATAAATTGATAAAAAATACGTTTTGATAAAAAGTGAGAGGGAAGGAGGCGGAATTTGAGTCCGACCGCCAGGATTGCAGCGCTAAAAATGTTTAGCATTCTCGGTAACTCGGTGAACTACAGCCAAACAACAAGGGGGGGGGGGGCAAGTTTCCAGATGAGTGTCCAGACCTGTTCTTCTACGGTCGTGCTGCTCGCTGATACAGTGAGATGGGCCTGCATTTAGTTAAATGTTTGTTATTGACTCAGTGACTTACACGAGGTGTCAAATAAGTCGAGGACCAATTGTGAAAGCGACACAAACTTACAGTTGGTGGAGTTCAAGCTATTGCTTTAAGGGGCCCGCCTATCTGCCATGAAAGTTGTGATGTAGATGTTCAGGAGAATCGTATTTTCACAGAAAATATTAGTTGTGAGATTGTGTGTTTGACATTTAAAATATATTAAGGTACCTCACACTAAGGGTAAATGGTTTCAGTTCTATCAGTTTCTTAAGTAATTAGAAAACAGGGCCTTAACATTCCAAATTAGTGCCTTTTCCGGCTTGTGTAATGCCGTTATTTTTTGTTATTTTTACTTAAAACCATTTAACCTTAGTAGATCTATCCTTTATCTTTCGATCCCGTGACTGTTTGTACCTTGTAACAACTGAACATTTTGAGGAAATCTTGTTCTTGTAATATGTGTCCTGCGCAAATATGCAGCCAGTGTTGTGGAAAATGGAAGTATTCGCGAGACCGAGCCGAGAGGACAACAGAGAGAGCGAGAGACAACCTCCTTCACAACAGGGGTTGACCCAATCCCGCTTTTGTGGGGGAAAACTCCACGTCCATGAGGTTGAACGGCCGCTAAGGCGCTATGTAGGCGGCCCCCTTAAAGAAAACGCGAATTTTTCAGGTCTCCAACTATATTTAGAGATTATGGTTTATCGTAGGAAATCTTGACTCTTTGCTGGATTTCAACACACGTTCAGGTTATTAGATTGTTACTGGCTTTCTCTTGTACGTTGAGCTGTTGCCCTGTCGACTGAGCCAATAAGAATCCCGCTATTGTAATATTTTGTGCATGTTGTTGGTCTTCAGACAACTACGTTGTGTCATACGTACATCACCCTGTCATATATGTTGAAAGAAACTGCCGTGTTTTCAAAGGTATGTTGGCATAAAACATTTTCGTGATATACCATTATCTCTAACTATAGGCTATATGAAGATAATGCTAACCCACCATGTATCTCAACTGAGAAATGTACATGAAGATGAGACTAAAATTTAGTTACAGTCGGCGCCGCAGTTGACACAGTGCCTAGAGCACTCGCCTCGCAGGTCTCGATCGCTCCCCGGACTTTCGCGTGTGGGGATCCTGCCGGACTATGCCGTTGTTCGGCGGGTTTTCTCGGGGATCTCCCATTTCTTTCGTCCCTTCATTTCGGCGCTACTCCGTATCCACATCATTTCACCCCTCCATTTAACCTCCCGAGACACAATTTTTTCCAGAAAACAATATTATATATTTATTTCATTATCTAGATATAAATATACTTACTCACGAAAAAATAATAAAAAAATATTTTGCACATTTACTTTTATTAATTGGCCAAAATTTTGATATAACTTACTCAAATGAGTACCAATGTTCACAGCACTAGGGGAAACAAATTGTCAATGCTTAAACATGGAGTTATGCATATATTTATAACAACTTAGAATATTAAAAATGTTTGGCCCATTGGTTTCACACTGATAAAATTATACATTTGCTGATTATGGAAATTGGGCCGAGGAAAAATTTAAAAAGTGTAAAATACTGTGTGAAACTTACATTATTATTTTGGCGACGACATATTTTAATAATTATATAATAAAATTTAAAGAAAAATAATTTAGATACAAGTTAAAAGTATTTCGGTACAAATATTTTAGAAAAAAAAAGTACTCAATTGAGCACATCAGACCACAGACAAAACAGAAATACAGACGTGGCGGCTTGTTTGATACGTGCGAACTTCGTCGCTTATTGGCTGCTGGTTGTTGATACCAGCCCCGTGTATGTTTGGCTCCCTATTGGCCTGGCAGCCGGCTAGCAGGACAGTCACACTACGCAGATTCGCGGTAGGTGTTTCCGCCATGTTGCTGGCCAGGGAAGTCATCCTGCTTGCGTGCGCGACTGAGCTAGTCATCCTACTGGCTTCTTCGCTTCTGTATTCCTAAATGTTCTGCTGTTACACCGTGGTCTGGGTCAGGTGGATGAGGAGGTGTAGGACCGGAAGTGGCCGGCCAAGAAGTCGCGGGCTACTCGGTGGGACCGTTAGCATCCTGCGATTACCGCGCGGCCCGGAGGAAGAGAGACAGCAGAGCGAGCCTTGATTAAATAAGCACCACGGCTCGCGCCAACACCAGAGAGAGAGAGACGGAGAGATACAGACAGAGATGATGGGAGGAGCAGGGCAGATGAGAAAGCGCTACTGAACGACTCGCTCGCAGTCCGCTGGCTGTGTGTGTCTTCCGCGCGCACGTGCTGGGGGCGTCGGTCTCCGCGCGCAACAGTGGCACATGGCAGGCCAAACTTGACTAGAGTAACTTCTGCTAGCTTTGTGAGCAAACATATTGCTGGTCAGCGTGATGTTTCTCTGGAGAACGTGGAAGTTTTATAATTTTGAGCCTGCCAGAAGAAATTGTGCTTAAAGGGGGAATCCACAGAATATTATAATTATTTTAATAATGGTTATATGTATACAAAGTATGTTTTGTTTTATAGACAGACATTGTAACTACTATTTCTGTAATGAAAATTTTTTTTAGCTTTCATAGAATTTGTAATTGCTGAATCATTGCTAGAAAATTCTTGAAAGTTAAATTATAATTCCCTTGCAACGATTCTGCACAACAAATTAATTAAAGAATCCTTTATTATTTATGTCAAGAAGTTTACCAAGAATGTATCCTATGCTTTGTCGAAGAGAAAAGGTTGATAATACAATCTGAAAAAAAAAAAAAAATAAAAATAAAAAATAAAAAAATTATGGTTCAACAACTGAAAATACAAATTGTCTACCCCTCCATCTTATATTAGAAGTCACTTAGTAACTGTTGAAGAGACATAGGCTATGTGCCACAAATGACTTCTTTGATCATGTCGGCGCGGCCCACATTGCTATATGGATGTTTCCCTTAAATTTATGAACAAGTAAATACTTTCACTTTTTAACACGGAAAAAAATGACCCCCCAAATTTTTCCTGCGCCTTTATTCTTGTAACAATATCATCTTCTTCTGACTACGGAAAGTGGTTTAGTCAGAAAGCGATGTCGTCAGAAATGACTGAGCACCACCGAATATAATATTTAACATGCAAATCCCTATTTGCTCGTGCCACGGTTCTCAGGTAGACAGAGGCCTTAAGGGCGTTCAAGTGGGGAAAAATCATAATGTTATACTTGTAAGAGATAGTGTTAATTTTGTAGACGTTACTTGGGAGTATGTATTATTCTAATAAAAAATTTTCAGCTCAGCCAGTTTTCTCTTGTGACATTTCAAAGTCAAAATTTGAACGTTTATAGTTCATACATCTTCCGACGACCAGTCAACGTAATAAGACGAAAAAAAATTGCAGTGAAAGTACATGCCACTGGATAGGGCTTTAAACGTATAAAAATTCAATACAAAATATTTTTGTATTTAAAAAAAATTGTCCTAAACATTTTGAAAAAGATTCAAATCTCGAGTTTTTAAAAAGAAAAATACAAAACATAGTTTGAATGGGTTTTTATAAACTTAAAGCCCCAGTCCGGGGCATGTACTTTCACTATAAACTACTGGTATTCGAGGGTTGTATGAACTAAAAATATGCAAATTTTGACTTTGAAATGCCGTTATAGGAAAACTGGCCGAGGTATTTTTTTTTTGTAAGAGAATAACGTATTCACAGGTAACGTCTACAAAACTGACATTGTTCAATGCAAATATAAAATAATGAATTTTCCCCACTTGAATGCTCTTAAGGTAGCCGCCTGGGGGGGGGGGGGGAGAATCTATTTCGACTTAGAAGTGCTGATGCAGTAAGGACGACACAGCATGCGTATCACACCTTACCTTAGTCTCTAAGTGCAAGTCACAGAACTGGCGTACAGTCTTCTCGTGACGACCCGTCTCTACGAGACATTCAGCGGTGACCCTATAATTTTATAATGCGATATTAATGATAAAGGTAGTGTACTCACCTATTCCTTTTGAAATATTTTGCCCCTAGATTTCCATTCCTTCAAAGGACCGCAAAAAAAAAAACATTTTTACCATTTCTGTAGGCTAGAAAATATTCGTTCTAGAGACATGCAAAATTCGCGTTATCATTTGGTGGCAGTCTAAACTTCACTTTCCTATACATGACAGAGCGAAATCTGCTATTCAGTTAGCCACGAACTTTCATGTGTTATATTTACGTGTGTTACGTCTTTACAGAGATTGGCCTCTCTACCGTGTTAACCATTCTCCGCGGCAAGTCACGACAATATCGGCCAGCGGGAGACGTCGAACGAGCCTATAGTCTCTTGGAGTCTAGTCAGCTGTCAGAAAATAACGCAACTTTTGCATGTCTCTATTAATGAGTTGTTGTGAACCTGAAATAGGTATACGCATGTTGTGGTTTCTCAACCCTGCATCATCGGTGGCGCCTCAGAAAGTTTCTCAGTGGGTGTTTACTAATTGACAACCAACCACAACGAGGTGGGCTGCAGCAATGAAAGCAGCCCAGGAATCCGATGACTTGGGAAGTTAAGTGGGTTTTAACACCTTACCCAACACCCTTGCAAAACTCCTTGGTTCAACAAGGATTGCGCCGCCCCGGGGCATAGCGAAAGCCAATCAGAGGGCACGATTCTGATGGCACTGGTGGAGGTGCGAAGAATGGTATCGTGTCCTGGTGCTGACTTTCTGAAATTTAAAGCGACCACCGTCGTCTAGGGATTCTCTTCCTCTAACTTCAACGGTGGTACGAGCGGCGAGTTTATCTTTGGTTTAGGGAAGAAGAGCAATTCTCAACAGATCTCCTGACGCACGTTTAACAAACTCTTCCTCTTCATTTTATTCTGTACTAGCGACCCGGGTAGCACTAATTATCTATAGCCAGAATTGAAGTCTATATATACACTGACATGTCGCACGCATCCAAGTCTCAAATCTACTTAATTAATTAATTTATTATTAATTACTGCTATTATTAATTAATTTGTAGGAATATACGACACAAAATTGGCAAAAAGCAGAAAAAATTTCCTGTTCTGATCGCTACCAAACTTCACAGGACACCCGCTGGGCTAACCTGAATAGGCCTAATGCCTGAACATTTCATCAAAATCGTACCAGCCGTTTTGTAATCCATAGGGAACATACAGACACACATAAATAAATATATATATAATCTGTTGTTTATTTCCTTGTGTCTCCTTTAAACAAAATCTGAAATCTGTTGCTTTCATATGTGTCTGATCTATCTTGCCCTTACCGGTTTAAGTAATAACAACGTGTCAGATACTTTGAATGTTATTTCTAAGCAGAAATCACTCATGAATGTTGAGTAGTTTTCGAATAAACTTGTACTGGCCAAAACTCTGCACACACCTTGGCGTCCTGGGAAAGCGGTCACCTTAATGGGGCGCTTGACAGAAAATTATTATAGTTTTAAACATTCTTATATTCGTACGAGATATGGTTTGTTTTGTATACATACATTGTGGTTATTTTTTTACTGTAGTGACATTATTTTACTTTTCGTAGTTTATTTGTAATAGCACATCAAAGTCAAAATTTGCGTAAAACGGTTCTATGATTCAAAGGAAAACCAACGTACTTTCCGATCTAAAAAAATTCTCACTGCATAACAGTGTTAAAGGCTACAGTGTCTCCTATAAAACAACAAATATAATTTTAAAAATTTGTATTTAAAATTTCTTTGAAATTTAAAATTGATAATTAGAAAATTCAAGAATATTTTACAAACACAAAACATTTTTTTTTTTTTTGTTTTTATATATGAGACCTAGTAGTCTACATCTTAATTATTCAATGTGAATTTTACAGATTGGTAAGGCTGTTGGTTTTCTTTTAAAGTATAAAACCGTTTTATGAAAATTTTGGCGTTGACATGCCATTATAAGAAAAACTGTGAAAGCCAGAAATTTTTCATTACAGTATAATGTAGTCACATAGCATTTTTATAAAACAAACAATATCTCGTACAAACATAAACATGTTTGAAACAATAAAAGTTACCCGTCAAACGCCCCGTTTAAGGCATCGGTTACTGTTTGTGCTGTTTTTCGAGTTTAATTTTTTTTATTCTGAAAAGGAGCAGATATCACAAAACCGTTACAAAAATATGTTTGAAATTGTTTGTATTACGTAGCTTTTTTTTAACCTATGTTTCTATAATGTTTTGCTAATTATCGACTTTCAAAGCTTGGTAATTACGTTTTTAATATACGAGCGGAATTTTTAAAGCGCTAGAGACATAGTTTTAAGGCCTCGCTCTTTAGTTTTGCAGTGATTTCGAAAATATTTTTTTTAACGCAAACTAATACAAATATAAAAAATTCACTCTGGCAGTTTTAACACTTATATAATCATCGTGTGTATGTGAATTCTTCTGTTGCAATAAACCAAACGGATTTTTAGAACTTTGCTCTTGAAATATCACGTATTTTGTTGTCAAAATACGCCAAAATTTAGCAAAATATTTTTTTTTTGCTAACAAACGGTATATTATATTTAAAAACGCTCTGGCAAAATTGTGTATTTTATGACTGTACAAAGTCCCAAATTTTTTCAAAGCATTTGGTTAAAAAATATTTGAGTTATTTGCAATTGTTTAAAATAAATGAAAGATAATGGTCTTAAAAGGTTGTTCAAGTGGTGAAAAATTACAGTTTTATATTTGTATGAAAAAGTGTTAGTTTTGTACACACTACTTGAGAGAACACATACTTCTAACGAAAAAAAATAGCTCAGCCAGTTTTCCCGTAATGGTACTTCAAAGTCAAAATTTGCATATTTTTAATTCATACAAAACTTGAAAACCAGTTAACATAATTAAATGAAAAAAATCACATCAAAACTACGTGTCACTGTCTATGGCTTGTAGCATATAAGACCCATTACAAAACATTTTTATGTAAAATATATCTAGAAATTTATTTTAAACACAAAAATATTTTATAATGGGTTTTTATATGTTTCAAGCCGTTATATCTAGAAATTTATTTTAAACACAAAAATATTTTATAATGGGTTTTTATATGTTTCAAGCCGTAGACAGTTACGTGTAGTTTTGATGTAATTTTTTCCATTTCAATATATTTACTTGTTTTCAAGTTTTGTATGAAGTAAAAATATGCAAGTTTTGACTTTGAAGTGCCATTACGAGAAAACTGGCTCAGCTAATTTTTTTATTTCGTTAGAGGTAAATGTACTCTTAAGTAATGTCTACAAAACTAACACTATTTCATACAAATACAACATTATGATTTTTCACCACTTGAACACCCTTAAGTGTGTCTGACTTACACATTGAAAACACGTTTAGTAATTAAACGTGAAAAAACACTTTTCATACCACGCTAAATCACATCTCATGCGCCAGGACCAACTAACTCGGAGATAACTGTCGAACCTGGAGGATTGCTTTCTTTCCGGTGCCCGGGGGAGTGGGGTGAGGGTGTTGACGCCAGGGCTGGAAGATGATGGACCAGATGTAGGTCAATGATGCGAGGTCCTTCTCGCTCGTGCCAGCATCTTCTCTGCTGATGGTCCGGATGTGTACGTCCCCCCGGGGCCTAGCGCTAATGACTTGTTCCAGAGCCCGCCTCTGGGCTCGTATTTCTTCGCTAGATTATCGCCGTCAGCCGCCGGTCAACAAAGAACGTGTAATATCGTGTCGGACAACGGTATCATGCCGAATGTCTGGCTCGCACAACTACCACGGATTAAGTCTATTTATGTCTAGCCGCTGACACTGTGTGAAGCACATTCGGCAATCATCGTAAACGAATAAGTCATTTGAGAAACAACGTAAGATAATTTTCAACCAAAATGAGTTGTGGGTGTTTTTTTATATATGCTGCTCGCTCACACAGTTAGATGGGCCTGCATTTAGTTAAATTTTTATTATTGGCTCAGCTACTTACACGGGGTGTCAAATATGTCAACGACGAATTGTGAAAGTGACACGAACGTACAGTTGTTGGAATTCTAGCTTGCGTCTGAAATAAAACGCAAATTTCTCAGGCCCCTACACATAAGAAACCTATCAAATTCGCGTTACTAATATAGATGATGGTATATCACGAAAATGTTTTGTGCCAATATACCCTGGAAAAGGTTGTAGTTTCTTGCAACATATGTAGAGGTACGTCAATTTCACAGATTCATCTGGCAGTATCCTAGACTGCTCAGTCCTGTACACACACACACACACACACACACACATATATATATATATATATATATATATATATATATATATATATATATATATATATATATATATATGTGTGTGTGTGTGTGTGTTTACAGAGGCAAATACACACATTATTTAACAACATTAAGAGCAGTTCTCGACCGGTGCATAGACGGCGTTGCAGCGTATCACGCGTATTCTTTTTTACGCGAAACAGCTTTACTTATTCATATTATGTTTACCTACGAAAATAACACACACTTGAAACTATGCTTCTATGTTTTCAAATATTTATCACGCTTGTTAGAAACATGATTTTTGAGCCTCTCAAAATGGCTAAAAATTGTGTTTTCATACCGTTATAACGTCGAAAATATTACCTGAATTCGTAAAGTGCAAAGCTAAAGGCATACGTTGGTCTTTACTTTATGCTATTAAAATGGAATGTTGTGGTCACAACCTAAAGTCCCGTAGGAAAAAGTCTACAGGGGAAACCTTGCACGCCAGTTCGGCGCGCTGCGAATAGAGGCGATATGCTTCTCGTCAAGCGTGGGACACTGGCTCTTACCGCCACGCTTTCCCCGCGCGTCAAAGGTGGACATTTAATACCGGAGAAGACTCCTCTTAAGAGGACGTGTTTCATAATTCAACGCTAAAAGCATTAACATATAACTGTAGGATTCTTAAAACCAATTTGCGAAAATTAAAAAATAGCAATCCTAGACAATAGTTTTAGCCAACGTTTAAAACTAAATTGTTTCCAGTGTTACGAACTTCTGAGGCACAATCTCTGACGCCGGAAGCTCGTGCATTTAACTACGGCGAAAGAGATCACGCGTAACGAATTAGTAATTTTGGATAAATAGTTACTCATAAAGTTGGCAAATACCATTATCTAGGATTGTCATTGAGTATTTAATCCATATTAGTTTCGAAAAAAGCGTAAATATCAATTGAGGTGTTTAGTGTTTATTTATCTACCACGCACTCTTGAGCGTCATTTCCAAGTGTAGCAACACCATACTTCACGTACTACCTCTGTGCAAAACATAACTGATTCAAGTACTCGGGTTGCTTCCATTCCTTCACCCCTCCTACCTGTTACCTGTGACAGTTTAGATTAGTTAACGTTATGTTAGTTTAAAGTACCAAAAAATGCTGTTTTATCAATTGAAAGACGGGTTTCCTAGTCGGAGAACTACAATAAAACAACTGGATGTGACGTTGCCGCTCTTCGTGTCTGCGGAGTGTCGGGTGTTGCAGATGCGCTGATTACTATATGTGCTGCTCAGTCTCAGCGGCTAGACTCAAGTATAAAGCATTGGCAGCAATATTTCCTGTCGTCTGCTGTAAATCATCGTTTGGTTTCTCGGCAATGTTAACTCTCATAAGATCGTTTCGTGTGCAGTTTAAGAGTGCGTGGTAGATAAATAAATGCTGAAAACATCAATTGATTTCTTCGCATTTTTACGAAGCCAATATGGATAAAATACTCAATGACAATCCTAGATAATGGTATTTGCCAACTTTATGAGTAAATATTTATCCAGAAATACTAATTCTTACGCGTGATCTTTTGCGCCGCAGTTAAATGCACGAGGTTCCGGCGTCAGAGATAGTGCCTCAGAAGTTCGTAACAGTGGAATCAATTTAGTTTAAAACGTTGGCTAAAATTATTGTCTAGGATTGCCATTGTTTAACCCTCGAAAATTGGCTTCAAGAAACCTACAGTAATGGATTAATGCTATTAGCATTGAATTAAGAGTGCTTGGTATATAATTCAGCGCTAAAAGCTTCAGTTAAGGGGGATTGATCCCTGTTAGATCGGTTTTACTGTTTTTCTTATAAATCAGGAAATAGACACATTGTTTTACTTTTTCCACGCTGACAAGGCATAGTTTATAGTTTCATACATTTTTTGGAATCCACATGGCATTGTTTCTGTTAATGTTGCGGCCTCTGTAGTCGCTCCTGTAAATAAAGCAATTTTATCTTTTCAGCTGTTTCCCGTTGCCAAATAATGAATATATTATGGTTCCAGCAATTACAGAAAATCGATTAAGTTTGTATATATGCCTTGTTATGACAAAAATTTTGATACATCGACTGGAACAGAAGTTATCAAGAAGAAACAGATAAATCCAAGGTGGTAGGGATCAATACCCCTTAAGAATTGTAGGTTTCTCGAAGACAATTTGCAAAAAAAAAAAAAAAATCAGCAATCCTAGACAATAGTTACTGCCAACTTTCTGAGCACAAATTTTCCTCGTGTAACGTATATCTGAAGAACAATGTCTGACGCCGAAATATCGTACATTTGATTGTAGCGTAAGAGATCACGCTTAACAAATGCATCACTCCGGGTAAATGTTTGCTCATAAAGTTGGCACATATCATTATCAAGGACTGTTGTCTTGTAGTTTTTCTATGTTGACTTTCAAGAAGTGTAGATCTCAATTGTAGAACTCAGCGCTTATTTATTTACCACGCTCTCTTAAGTAAGTAAAGGCTCGGCATCTGTCGCATAATTAGATTTTATTTTTTATTTTTCGCTTTTATGAAATTATAAGAATAAAAATGTGTGATTTGAATTTTATAGCGTGAATTATATTTACCTTTCGCTATAATACAGGTACTGCAGTTGAACTTTTAACGTTTATTTATGTCACAATCTGTCTAGATATCTCTTTTATATTCTTAATTTGCTGATTCATTTCGGTGTAAATGTACGTTAAGGGAGCGGTCTACCACAATTTTCATCACCACGTTTTTATTTTTAAATTTGTACCAGTTATTTATTTATTTTTTCTTATGAAATTGTTTTATCTCGCATCGTTTTTGCGTAATGGCTCGTTAAGACTGTTCAAGTGCGATAAAATCATAATTTTATATTTTTTTGAAATATTGTTAGTTTTGTAGACGATACTTGTGAGTACAGTTTCCTATTACAAAACAATTTTAGCTGTCACAGTTTTCTCATAACGGTGCGACAAAGTCAATATTTGCTTGTTCTGCTGCCATGCTAATTGTGAAAACCAACTGACCTACTTGAATAAAATAATTCACGGTGATATTACATCCCATGAGCTATGCAATAAAGTAATTTAAAGACCGTAACGCAATTTTTAAATTTTTTAAAAATCGCAAAAGCACAAGAAAAAAATTGAAAACTCAGCAATTTTTTAAAATACAAAAATAGTTCACGGGATTTTAAAAAAATGTTTCATTACTAAGCCCGTGGCATGTTAATTTACTGTGAATTATTTCATTAACGCAAGTCAATCGGTTTTCACTATTTGCATGGCAGCAGAACATGCAAATTATGACTTTGACGCACCGTTATGAGAAAACTATGCGAGTTAAAATTGTTTCGTAAGAGGAAACTGTACTCACAAGTATCGTCTATAAAACTAACACTATTTCGTATAAATATAAAATTGTGACTTTATCGCACTTGAACACCCTTAAAGCCAAAATTTGCATGTTTACGTTTTAAGGACGACACTAAAACGAACTCACTTACCAATCTGAACAAATTCACAGTGAATGACAATGTCGTATGTTACAAATTCAGCTATGTTAAAGCGTAAAATGAAATAGTTTTGTATTTTTTAATTAATTATCAAACTTTCCAATTTTTTATTTTCAGTTTCAGCATTTTTATTTAAATACAAAAATTTTTTATTTTTTTTGTTTTTATGTACATCACATTTTAGCTTGCGACATCTTTACCCGCTGTGAATTTTTTTCAGTTTGGTATGTTAGTTGCTTTTATTGTAGTCTTTAAGGGGCCCGCCTACCTGCCATGAAAGTTGTGGTGTAGAGGTTCAGGAGAATCGTTTTTTCACAGAAAATATTAGTCGTGAGATTGTGTGTTTGACATATAAAATATATTAAGGTACCTCACACTAAGGGTAAATGGTTTCAGTTCTATCAGTTTCTATCAGTTGAAGTGACTGTAGTTCCTTATCATCGTCATGCATAAAAAATTGCTATTAATTGGCAGTCAACCTCTTTTATTGTAAAATTTTCTTTGTCTTCAATTAATAATTGCGTAAATTATTATATTTTATGTTGTTTCATGGATGGATATAAACATCAAACGCACCATATAGCCTTTAATACACCTAAAGTATTTTTTAGCAACTTTTTCGCAATGCCATAGGAATATTTAAAATCTCGTATACTAGATCAATGTGATAACGTACTTTTACACTACACACAATATCAGAAAATATTTCTAATCTGTATTAACTTTTTGAAATGGTAAGTCACTGTGGTCGCTGAATAATGCCACGCGCCATACATTTGCAGTTGATAGTCACATAGTAAACATAATTCTAGTGAATTTTACTCATTTTTGATAACTGATGACTTTATTGGTTGTCGAAAGGCTTCGTATCATTTAATTTATTTTCTGGATGAATATAAACAGTAATAAGTTTCATATTTCGTTTTATTTTTGTCAGTCCAATTGAGTATTCTACTTGAAAAATTTTCATATTTAGAATACGAAAAGCTTTTGGAAATTAATTTCGTCCATGCTTATAAGCTCGGCTAAACCACGTGTTTAGAAAATACCGATATTCTCTTAAATAAATAACTCAGTACATCAAAATTACTTTTTGAATTAATTAAAATTATTTAAATGGCATAGTTTCTTCCGACAATTAGTTACGAGCAATTGTCGGAAGGCTATATAATTTTGCAGTTACATTTCTATACGAATACCTATAAACATTAAGTGTCACAAAACCACACGAAAAGTGGGATAAAGAATATTTTTTGGTAACATTTTCGTCCTGTCATTGATTTTTATTTTAATATTCTATTCTGTAATACCGTACTAATATAACAACTTGCTTTCTAGCTAAGCATTAAAAAAATTAAATAAAAAACAAAATCAACATTTGAAAACCTAAATAAGTCTCTGATTACATTATTCATAAAAAAAATTACGATTACTGAAGTAAACGTCATTTAAGTGAATTTTTTTTTGCCTTCTGGCAGTCGTTTACGTTGTATGTTGTCAGTAAGTTAAGTCCCTTTCATAATATTTTCTATATAAAAATTAACGTCAAACGTAACTTGTTTTCGTCTTCCCTGTGGGAACTTAGAGTAATGTTAAGTATTTTCAGTATTTGAAAACATTCAACTTGTAGAATCGGACAGATAAATATTTTGACGTTAGTTTACAAGCATATTCTCGTAGAACAAAAAGTAGTAATAATAAAGCGCATCTCCGGACAACACGAATGCCTGAAATGAAGAAAGACAACTTTTTTTATTTGTCTCCCGTGAGTGCTTTTCTTTCACTTCCAAGCCGTGAACGGCGCAATTTCGCAGATTTCGAAGCGACCAGGGTGGCGGAAAAATCATTACCGCAACATGTCACTAAAATTAAGACAGCTATTAATTTCATCGAATTTCGTTCGCCTAATCACTGCTCACAGTTCGGCAGAGAACCAGTTTCTCCACTCAAGGACGAAATTAAGCCCGCCGAGCGACCAGCTACCGGATGTTGACGTGGAAGACGTAATTTACGACCGAACTCACGTAGGCAAATAATATACACGTAAAACCATGCCTTAATATGAATATTTTCAAGTCTCGATTCGATGCACCTGTCTGCCTACTCGTCCGACCTGTTGGCGATGGGTTTCGTTGTACAATGAACCTGCCTTCATCGCAAGAGTCGTACAGGATTGTTCTCCAGGAGTTCCCACTAGCTACTTTGCATCATTTAGAGCAAAACAGAGTAGTAAATATGTGCATACTATACCCAATATTTGCAGATTGATTTAAAACTATTGAAACATAGCTAATAAAATAATAACCTAGCCCATGCAGATTGCAATAGAGTCATGTATTGGCAGCAAGTATTGTTACGATCAGGTGTCCTTAAAATTATGTTTTATAATTAAATTTCTGAATAACGTAAATGCTATATTAAATACTTAAAAGAGCGCGTGGTAGATAAATAAATGCTGAAAACATCAATTGATTTCAACGCATTTTTCGAAGCCAGTGTGTATAAAATACTCAATGGTATTTGCCAACTGTATGATTAAATATTTATCCAGAATTACTAATTCGTTACGCGTAATCTCTTGCGCCGCAGTCAAATGCACGAGGTTCCGGCGTCAGAGATTGTGCCTCAGAAGTTCGTAACACTAGAAACAATTTTGTTTAAAACGTTGGCTAAAACTATTGTCTAGGATTGCTATTGGCTTCAAGAAACCTACAGTTATAGATTAACGCTTTTAGCGTTGAATTATGTACCACGCCCTCTTAAACGAAAAGTTAAGATGGAAATACAGAACGTGTTAACAGTTATTTTATAATTATATTTGTTTACATACCTTAACTTCTTGAAACGAGTAATCGTAATTAGAGATAATTGTTTAATGATTTCGGCAGTCTCATATCTGTAAATATAGATAACGATTAAAAAAGTTTGTTAAGTAAAGCTTTATACCACTACTAGCTCTGAATTTCAATTTCATTTAAATTAATTACAAATATAACATAATGTCAGTAAATCTGAGAAATTACAATCTTAACAGTTGAGCATCACAATTGCAGGTTAACCACACCTGTAAAGCTTCCCGGTAATAATGAAGTTTGTTTGTGTCTCGCTGGCAAACAAAACATAGTTGTGAAACTGTCAATTTTCATTTAATCAGGAACCCACAAGCATCAATTACGTTTTTTTTTTTTGCTCCAAATGATATAAAAAAACTAGCAAAATCCAGGAAAAGTTATCCAACCAACGATAGGCAAGAAACTATATGTCCTGTCCAGTTACCGAGCTACATCTGAAGTAATGTATATCGCTAAAATATTCTCCGTGTTCAAATATCTAAGTATACCAGTTTTCACGGCGATGGGTTGAACGGTTCATAAGTTAATGAACTGCAGCGCCATATAGTGACGAGTTGACGAGTTAAAGTAAAATGGATAGAATAAAAACCTTCTCTATGAAAAAATGAATATGTGTAGAAAGTTTCATGGTGATCGGTCAAACGGCCTCTGTAAAAAAAAATTTCTCCGTCGATTTACGGAATTTGCAGTAAAAATTTCTCCGGATACTTCCGTGAATTCACGGATACTTAGTTTAGTTACTAATACAACAGAAGTTTCCGTGGAACAGTTTCTTTACACGGAACTGAGCCTTACATGTATATAATGATACAGTTGCACTTCTACAGATCTGCAGATTTTCCTGTGATGATATTAAAATTTATCAGTAATATAACTCTCTAACCTATAAATTCACAATTTCTTCCGTGCAAGTTCTCGCAGACTTATGGACATATTACGTAAGATTCCGTAGTGTATATTTACTACAGACATTCCGTATTTCATTTTTGCAGACACTACTTCCGTTTATTAAAGGCAAATTTTCGTTAAAATTTAAAGCAGTGTAAATGAGATTATTTAAAGTGGTACCGAATGCCAGTGGAATGTTTTAGTATGTTACTAAGGAGTACTAAACAACAGTTACTAAAAACTCTCACAAACATTAAATGGCACTGTTAAACATAATTTCCGTTGTTTAACGGAGAAGTGCTGGTAAAAATATTCCCCAGAAGTGTCGGTTAATTCACGGAAGGCAACTAGCTCCACTTATAGAAACTCGCATATTTAAGTGACTTCTTTAGGATGCAGGCACAGTAACGGTTATTTTTTACTTTCTTCTTTCAGTTTTACATATGTTTAATTAATGATGGTGGTGCAGAAAATGTTTTACGTGGGAATGATGTGTAAATGAGTGCAAAAGGGATACGATATCTGCCAATATTTAGACGTTTACTATAGTATTGTATTTTAATAACCTTCAACACCATATAATGTCATAAATACAGTATTTATAATTATAATGCACACTTAAAACACTGTTATATGCAATTCGGGATAAAGTTAGCACTCAGAAAAGCCCTGCTAAAGTTCTATTTTAAACCAATTCGTATCTTTCCGCGAGTAACGACAAACGACGGGAAATGTCTAACTTCTCAGGACACGGCACTTTATGTTTGCGCGTGTGAGATAAATTGTGTTGTCGGTCGGTTGAATTTGTTTCAGTATTGTTTTATTTAAACAGGAAATAAGATGGAACTATATTGCGTGATTTCGCTACCAACACCACATGAGCAGTAAGAGGGGTTATAGTTTATGTTGATTTATATGCAGTAAGAGTTACATTTTTAGTGCTCACTTTACGCCGAACGACCTATAATGGTAGCTAGTAGGCACAGGTTTCATGAATGTCTACTAAAATTTTATAGTTATTTAAGCGAGCGAAAAACAACGTATGCAATATACGTTTATTACTGTTGGGTTGGTTGGACTGATGGAAAAAGAAGGGAGGGCCAGGAGGAGGAGGGGGGAGCAAGTCACAATTCTTGCTCCGGGCGCAGGAAAGCCTAGACCAGTTCCTGACTACAGGATATGTTGAAACTGGCCACCGTTCAGTTCTTCCACACTTGTGCACACTTTTGATCGTGTTCCGAAATACCTGGAGTGTTGCACGTGAGATGTTCGCCACAGTACCCCGATTGTTTGTCTGTAGTTCATCCAAAGTGTGTGGATGAGGTGTGTAAGCCGCAAACTTCAGATACCCATACAAGAAAAAGTCAGGAGGATTGAGATCAGGAGACCTGGGTGGCCACACTAGCTTGGTAATAATGCGTCATGGTATCACAAATTCCAGATACGCCACATTCACACGAGCAGTATGAATGGTAGCATTATCCTGTTAAGGCCTATACACAATTGAATACTTTAACATTTCACTTTACGTTTCCGTTACTATATGTATTTCGTCAATACACAATTCGAACGTAAAGTTAAAGTAATGACAGTTGAAAAACGGCTAAAAATCTGTTTTTTTTTTAAAGAAAATAATATGATATAAATTATTATAAATTTGCCATAAAAGCTTATCACGTAAATGTTCCAAACATAAGCCCAATTATTAATACGAATTTGGTACATTTACGTACCCGTCCAGGTTAAATCACGCCCCATCAGACCAATACAAGTCGTCCAACTACTCTCCATCAGGCGTCACATGTTCTATAAACCATCTTCAGTAACTCACACGCTTGGCGAAATCATCTGCCAGTAAACTCTGCACAACTTTGTATTCGTACGAGAACATTTGTACCGATTTTCTGACAGCGGCACGTGCTGTACCGTACGTACAATGCCCCTCTCTGATCGGACAATCTGCGCACGGACATCTTCGGACTTAACACCATTGCGGCTCTGATATATAGTTCGTCTTCTGTGAGAAAAGTATGGTCGACCACTTTGTGAAGCATCGGCCACACTTCCAGAAGTCTAGAATTTGTCGTACAGTCGTTTAATGGTTGACTTAGTCGGCACCGCCTTCCGAGGATGTGTCTCTGCATAGCGTACCGCAGTGGTTAGTTAGGTTTCTTAAACTCCTTTTGCAATGTTCAAGAATGAATATCCGTTCCTCCAGAGCGTATCCCATACCGGAGTGGAACTGTCCACTGTCAACGATCACCGCCCTTTAACTGGCCTGCAACATAACACACATTAGTTACACTATGAATGCCATGGGTTGCGTGACTTTTTGATCAACCTGTACAAATATAAATTTTTCATGCACACAAACAATATCTGTTAAAATAATTTTGTCGTAAATAATTCTGTATAACTGAACAGAATTTTTCTCTTTATTTTATCATAGTGTTTACTTTGAGATATACACTATTAATATGCAGCCTTATAGCCTTATTCTCAACTACGCCGACCTCCTTCGCAACAACAAACTAGACCCCCCAGTCCTGTGTTTGCGCCTGCCATAGCGATAAGTCCAGTGACAGCTGGCGCACTATAGTACTTACAATTTACGAATCTCACAGTCCCGCATCATTTTGTTTTTAATCAAGTTAGTTAGTTGTATAGAGGTGGTTATTATCGAAAGATAAACATACTTAGCAACATTAACTTTGAAGACATTCTTTGAAACTAGAGGACAATAACTAGAAAGAAAACACAAAATTCGATAACACAAAAGCGACAGCAAAACTTTCGTTTGAAAGAGAAATTTTGGTTATTACATACAAAGATGTAACAGAACATTCGGACATGGAAAATGAGTTACATATTTAATTTTCATAAACTAAGCCGGTTTATCGACTTAACGTCATTGCGAGCGGATGTTGTCGAGTTACAGAAAAGCCCATAATTAAACAAAAAAGGAATTCAGTATTCAGTGTTGTCAAAAAACGTATAAAATATATACAACTCCGAAAAGGAGTACAGCGGTATCCAAAAAAGTAACAAAAACAAAAAAATAGAACAGACGCAACACAGATTAACTCCGGAACAGAATACAGTAGTATAAAGAAAGACGATCACGAAAAAAAAGGAACAATATAACAATAAGATTTGATCGTATGAAAAGAGGCCACAAAAATTGAAGATGACAAACAATTCAATGACAAGAGACTTGAATGTATCTGAACGCAGGCGACTAACAAAAATAACTAACTAACAACAGAGCGACATTTCGGGGACTCCAACATACTGCTGGAGTTTCTCAGTCCCTGCGCGTGCCTGAAGACAGGATTTATATTATTTAAAAAATCATTTTTCGAAACAGTAATATTATCACAAAAATGTTTGTCTTCTTGGGAATCAAGAAAGGTGACGTACTTCAGGTGTTCAAATAATCTTCGATTTTTTTTTTTTTTACGAAAATACAGAATCATTGCAAGAAAATTCTTGAAATTGAACCTATAATTTTCTTGCAATGATTCTGCATGACAAATTAACGAAAGATTCCATTATTTATGTCGAGCAATTTACAAGAATATGTCCTATACTTTGTCGAAGGGAAAATTTTGGTAATACAATTTGAATAATGTTATGGCTGAAAAACTGAAAATAAAATCAAATTATCTAACACTGCCCCTTAAGAGTTAGTAGACGCTAGCTCTTTTTTGTACGTTCCAGGCAGGGAAACGAGGAAGGCGATAAGTCGAATATAACACGGCCGTCAAACACCTCATCGCCTCTACGCGCGAAGGACTAAACTGGCCTGCAGTTCAATGGGACTTCAAACGATGACCCCATTATTTTATTTGTGGAAAGTATGAGATAAAGTTTAAGGCAAGTTTATACGATATAGTTTTCATATTATGGTTGATATTATCTCAGATACAGCAACGTTGAAGAGTGATTTTAAGCACTTTTGATGAGCTTGTAAATCGTGTTTTTAACTAGCGAACAGCAATTTTAAAATCATAGGGGCAAAGTTTGAAGTGTCTTCTTTTCGTAGATAAACGCATTGGAATTATTTGTAATAGTTATACAAGGAAAAGTACTTTCCGTGCCACCCTACATCATGTCTCACGCGTTCGGTCCACTATCTCTTAATAGCGCGTGGTAGATAAATAAACGCTGAAAACATCAATTGGTTCCTACGCTTTTATCGAAGCCAATATGGATAAAATTCTCAATGACAATCCGAGATGATAGTATTTGCCTACATACTTTATGAGTAAATGTTTGTCCAGAATTACTAATTCGTTACGCGTGATCTCTTGCGCCGCAGTTAAATGCACGAGGTTCCGGCGTCAGAGATTGTGCCTCAGAGGTTCGTAACACTGGAGACAATTTTGTTTAAAACGTTGGCTAAAACTATTGTCTAGGATTGCTATTGATTACTTTTCGCAAATTGGCTTCAAGAAACCTACAGCTTTTAGCGTTGAATTATGTGCCACGCTCTCTTAAGAGGGCGAAAATTAAACAATAGCAATCCTAGGAAATAGTTTCAGCGAACGTTTTAAACAAATTTGTTTCCAGTGTTACGAACTTCTGAGGCACAATCTCTGTCGCCGGAACCTCGTGCATTTAACTGCGGCGCAAGAGATCATCGGGCGTAAAGAATTAGTAAATCTGGATAAATATTTATTCATAAAGTTGGATTGTCATTGAGTATTTTATGCATACTGGCTTCGAAAAAAAGCGTAGAAATGAATTGATGTTTTCAGCGTTTATTTATCTACCACGAGGGACACGGGGCAGAAGAGAGACGGGTTGGCGCGAGGCTGGGTGGATGGTCCAGATGAACGCTGTTCCGGGCCGCGGGCTAGTATACAACCTGGGTCCATGGTTATATTGACGGCCTGCAGCATCCAGGTTGAACCAGTCAGTCGGGTAGGTCCAGTGTCGTCCTGTAACACCTGTCCTTCCTCCTGGCACCGCCGAGCATCTGCATACTTCCTTCCCTCCATCTTAGCTAGCCTCTCCTGGTGGTATCACTGCACCTTTCACCATGACTCCCGCACCTATGTCTTCTACACAGACTAAGTTCGCCTGATTCTGACGTTTCTCTCCTGAGAAATATGCCAAGCAGCTTCACTGCAAGCTGTATATTACAAGAGCGTGTCTTAAAAGTAAAACCTATGACGAAATAAAGAAAACATCTGCCCAGCTACATATATATATATATATATATATATATATATATATGCGTGTGTGTGTGTAGAGAGAGAGAGAGACTCACGAGAGAATGCTCTGTATGCATTAAATATGTATGTTGGTATATATGTATGTATGTATGAGATCGATAAACTTCGACATCGTTTGACTGACGATCACCACGAAACTTGGCACATATATGTATTTTTTCCCCGCGAAGGTTTATATGTTATCAATTTCACCTTAACTCGCCAACTCGCCACTGGACCTCTCTTGAAAAAAAAAAAAGGGTGTCTGCAGTAGTGTTTACAGACACTTTTCTCAGAAGAAAGTGTCATAAACAGGCAAACTTAGATACTTTACAGACTATGTCATGTACCACGCTTGGAGACAAACCTACCGTACAGTAGTTCGTATTTTAAAAATATTCTTTGCCTCAGTAATATACATAGGATATTATCGAATTGTGTGCCAGTATTTTGAGGAAACAATTCTCACACCCAGAGGATCAAAAAATGTTATTTGGACGTAGGTCCGTAAACGCACCGTTTCTGCACTACTGTTCGCAATATATGACGTACTGTTCACAGGGCGAGCTGAATCTTGTTGATGTAGAATATCATTACTGTACATTGTATACTCCGCTATGTCACTAACACATCAACAGTAGGAATATCTGTGAAAACAGCAGCCCGCGAGCTATGAATCGTACGTGATGTGGGCATAATGCGAACTGTAGGGCTGAAACAGTGCGTTTTCGAACCTATGCCCAAAAAAAACCTATTGTGTTCCTCTATATGTGAGGATTATTTCCTCAAAATGTTGCCACGCAGTTCGACAACACCATATATATTGTGACAAAACAGTGTTTCACTGCTCGACAAACCTAAGTGTAGCCCCGGGTAGGGGAGGTAAGAGCGCTAGTGTTTCGATGTTGCCGTGTGAAAGCAGTGGAGGGGAATGTCTTGGAGCCCTCCCTCCATGCACACTCCAATCATATATGTAGTAGGTCTAATAGGCCTGTGCAATGATATACCTTGTGGATGCGCGGTGCAAAACGACACGCCCTGGACATCAACTAACTACACACTGGGTTACTTTCCGGCTGACAAGGCTGTACGCAATGCTTGCCTCGACGACCAGTCTACTTGCTCGCAATTGGCTGGTAGAGTGTAGCGAGACCAAGGAGAGTAGGAGGGTGAGGTATGTCAAAGAGGGGGACGGCTGTAGTTCGCATATTTTCCGAGGACACACTTGGGTTTGTCGAGCAGTAGTGTGTGAGGTCTTCTGGGGAATGATAATCAAAGGAACCTTACACGTGTGCGTACATATATCAAGTCTTCACTTTGAATCTCATATTTTGTAGACGAAAAATAATTTCTTTCTTCGACTTAAGGGTGCAGTTCACCTCAGTTTTCAACGCCTTTTATTATTTTTGTATTTGTACCTGATATTTTTATCTTATTTTAGACATAACTTGTGTCTAAATTTGGCTCTCATGAAATTTTTTATCTCTCATAGTTTTTGCGTAATGACTCGTAAACGTCAAAATGTGCATTTTACGGTTTGGTAGCCGCCACTAAAACCAATTGACGTACCAAACTGAAAAAAATTATGGAGAATAACCATGTTGTAGGCTACAACGTCTCCTATGTAAAAACTATATATAATTTGTTTTGTGATTTTTAAAAATTATTGATTTTTTTAATTTAAATTCAAAGTTTTTGCAATTATTTTTAAATATCAGAATATATTTTGTTTTGTTTTTTACATAGGAGACGTTGTAGCCTACAACATGTTTATTCTCAGTAATTTTTTTTCAGTTTTGTATGTGAATTGGTTGTAGTGGTGGTTATCAAACCATAAAATGCAAAATTTTGACGTTTACGAGTCATTACGCAAAAAATTTTAAGAGATAAAAAAATTTCATAAGAGCCAAATTTAGTCACAAGTTATGTCTAAAATAAGATAAAAATATCTGGTACAAATACAAAAATAATAAAAGGCGTTGAAAACTGAGGTTAACCGCGCCCTTAATACGGACCACGGCGGCCGAGTGGTTAAAACACTAACCTCTCCTACCAAGGCGGTCCTTGTTCGATTCCCGGCAGAGTCGGGCCCATGTGTAAAGCCGGGGATTTTTGGTGAAAAGAATTATGCAACATTTTGTTTCAGTGCCTCATGTGCACATCTGCATCTCTGCTTCATGGTCAATGATTACATGTTTTTAACTCTCAACGTGTTATCTACCCGATAATCACAGACGTGAGGTGTTGCGGTAACCATATTCTCATTGGCCCAGTCAAATAAGCCACGCCTCTGCTCAAATACACTCAGCCAATAGCCACGAAGAAGAGCTGCAGATGTGAGCGTTGTACATTGGTACAAATGTTGCGTAATTCCGTTCACCAAAAATCTCTACGGATAATTAATTAAATAATTAAATAAATTAAACATCAATTGCTGTAGTAAAAGAGGTTAGTATGTAGAGTATGCAGCAAAACCAGTGTCCGAAACGACGAGAATATTTAGTGTCGCGTCGCGTCCATCGCGCTGTTGTGAACACAGCATCAGACGGACGTTAACTGCGATCGATGCTATGGCGGCGAGAAGACACCGGTAAACGGTCACTTAGCGAGCGGTAACGACTTCATATCGGCTCATAAGCGCTTCCCGCCAATCAGCGGCCGCACCGCCCGAGGTCACGGCCACTGCTGCCAACTTCTCGCCGGCAAATAATTCGCCCCAGGCCACAGACGACTTCCCTCTGCAAGCAGCTTCTCTTCTTGTAAATCACTGTCTCTCAGAGGTCTTTAGACTCGGATCACTACCTGTTGACTCTGAACTTATCTCATAGTTGCGCAAACATGGCTTACACTGTAACAATAGCTTCCTAGACAGCAAGGGCATTTTTAACGCATAAACACTAATGACTAGGGACTTCTGTTTTTTGCGAAAACAATTTTGCCCCAATTTGTTGCAGTGCCTTACGTGCGCATATGCAACTATGCTTCGCGTTATTGGTTGCATGTCTTTGTGAAGAACCGTATCTCACTTGACTGAGCCAATTACAATAACGTTCCTGCAACACCACACGTCTGTGATTTGCCGGTAGAATGCCAAGGCTTGTGACAGTTAACATATCCAATCACTGACTACGAAGCAGAACTGCAGATGTGCACGTAAGGCACGGAAACAAAGTGAGGCAAATTCTTTCGCGAGAAACAGGGGTCCTTAATAATGAACACAGTTCTTCAACTTGTAAATAAAGTAACTGTTATATTATAAGTGCGTGTGTGTGTATACATACATATATATATAAACTTATCACACTGCGCGTCGATTGATTGAATTAAATAATTTATGCATACGAGGTTAATTATTTCTCATTATAAATTAATACTTAATTTAGTCTCACGTTTGCACATACTGCATTCACAACCACCATTAGCGTACGTACTTACGAAGTAGAAAGTTGATCAACTCTATTACGTACGTACGCGAGCTACGCATAGATGTGAATACTAGCATGCACACTCGGTGTTTCTACTATTACACGTACGCGCGTACGCTAAGTGGTGGTTGTGAATCTAGCTTAAGGCGGACGCCTATCTAACGCTTCAATTGCGTTGCAGTGTATTCGTAAACACGTGTTTTCTACGATATAATTCATTATGTGCCCATTGTGCCAACGTACGAAGAGAAAACACACTCCGGACAAGGTTGGAACCTAATAGTTATGACATTATGATAATTAAAAATTCCGTGTCTGAGCCCTCGAACATGGCTAAAAAACAAAAGGCCTTTTCAGACTTCCGTACGTCAAAATGTAATGACCGGATGTATATGAAACTCAGATAGCGACCTGCACTGAACTTTGGTACAGATTTTCCAGTAATAAAATTATATGGTCACAGTTTAATGTCTCACAGTAAAAACCGTACGGCACGAACCTTGGACGCTAGTTCAGCGCTTGACTCGTTGAGGCGACGCGGCATTTGATGCGCTCTTCAAGGTCCACCTTACAGCTCCGTCGCTTCTGGGCCTCTCACGCGCGGGTTGGAGGCTCCCTTAAGAGTGTTCAAGTGAGACAAATTCATAATTTTATATTTGTAAGAAATAATGTTAGCTTTGTAGACAATACTTGTGAGTATAGTTTACTCTTACGAAACAATTTATCTGTCATAGTTTTCTCATAACGGTGCATCAAAGTCAAAATTTGCACGTAACGCTGCCATGCAAATAGTAAAAACCACTTGACTTACTAAAACGAAATAATTCATTACTGAATTTTCAACTTTTTTCTTGTACTTTTGCAGTTTTGTTTTAATTCTAAATATTACGTGCGGGCTTCTAAGTACTTCGTTGCGTATTTCATGGAATGTTAGTTAACCGTGATTTATTTCATTTGAGTAAGTCAATTGGCTTTTACTTTTTGCACGGCAGCGTAATATGCAAATTTTGACTTTGGCGCACCGTTATGAGAAAACTATGCGATCTAAAATTGTTTCGTATGAGGAAACTTTACTCACAAGTATCTTCTACAAAACTGACATAATTTCATAAAAATATAAAATTATGATTTTATCGAACTAGAACACCCTTAAAGAAAGGATGTTTGGTCAAATGTTTCTCGTCTTTACCGTTTCCGTACTTCTAGAACGCTCAAAATACGTCCACCCTTTGGTAGCTCGTTCAGGAGAAGGAAAAGTGTATGAGAAAGACGGGACGAGAGAGAGAGAGGATAGGAGGATGAAGAAGTGTCAGAAGGAGGCTAATGATGATGGGGTGGGCCCCGCGTCGTCACACTAGAGGAAGCCGTCAAGAGAGCACATTACAGCCGGACAGGACGAGCCCTGGAGGGTCCTCGACGACGTCCTCGCCGTCATAATTCGCGGCAGTCCCGTTGATCCGCTCGCCGGCGCGCATGCGCACCAGCCACTTCCGTGCCACGCGGGGACCAGGCCGTCTCCCGGGGGACGCCAAACCTGTTCCTCTTCCCCTGGACCACGCGACCAGCATCCTGCTCTCCTCTCCTTCCTTCTACTCTTCCTGGATCGCCTAGAGGGACTGCTCCTTAACTATGTGTAACATTTAATAATCATTCCTCTACCAGCACAGTCTATTAAATGTCAGCGCCGCTGAAGTCTGACGATATATATATTTCTTTGAAAATACACTTCCCAATTAGTAATTGAATCACACTGACGCGAAATAAACTAGGATATTTTCCAGTGAGTCACTCTAACACTAGGAGCCACACACAGACATTTTTATTCGGAAGGGGCCCAAACATTTACAGTCAATTTCGATGGCCCAGTTCAAAAGTGAAACAAACCAAAATTCCAAGTTTTAAGTACAATGCGTATAGAAAGATTTCCGTTTCACCGAAAAATCTGTTAATTAACATATTTGGTTGATGTTAATCTGAAGCAAAAGTATAGAGACTACTATTTAAGGTGTTTAAAATTTGTATAATCTTCCTTTGCTGAAATTATTACAATTTGAAATGAAATAAATACAACTTCAAGCTTTACTAGCAATGGTAATAAAATACCACGTTATTAAAACAAGTGAACTTACGTGTTGTATTTTTTTCAACTAAGTAGATTGCATTTCTGTCTGTGTGTTGGTGAGACAAAATAAAAAATGCAATTTTTCTTTAGTTGCTTTCCTTTTAAAAATGGCCATCAACTTCATAATGTTTAAATTTTGATTACATAGGCCTTATTACTAGGTTTAGTCATACGAGTCACTGAACTTACAATAACTATGACTTTCTTATACATCTATGACATTTATTTAGTTCGTTCCGAATTCGGGAATGTTAGAAATTAGCACTGATCCGCCTCAATACTGTGGAAGGTCCAGCGAGCCTTATTTCGAGAAAATTGAGACTTTAAGGCGCAAAGTGGAGCTATTTGAGTTTTTTCCGTAAGGTAAGAGAAGTCTGGACCTCATGAACCTCTTCTCTGGCTAAGGCCCTGAATGAGGGACTTTGCAGTTTAAGTTTAAACATTACGGAGGGGGGGGGGGGGTCAGGCCCGTTAAGCCCACTTTCCTTACTATGACCAGGCTAGCAATGATCAAGCTTATTTCCTTTATGTGCAGGGGCCGTGGTGGCCGAATGGTCAGACTTCTCGCCTCCCACCGAGGCGGTCCGGGTTCGATTCCCGCCGGGGTCGGTCACCGGATTTTCACATGTGGGAATCGTGTCGCTGGTTGGCGGGTTTTCTCGGGGATCTCCCGTTTGCCCCGCCCATTCATTCCGGCGCTGCTCTATACTCACATCATGTCACTCCCACCAGCGCTTAACATCGAGGTATTTAGCGATGGTGAAGACCTAGATGTTAAACGCTGACCAAAATATTTTCACTCACTCAATCCTGTATGTGCAGTAAATGTGGCTTGAGCTATAGGTGTGCGTGTGTGTCAATAAAATTTCCAGTTCTACCTAGGGACATGGATAAATTCCGCTTCTAGCCTGTTCCCTAGTAGCAAATACAATAATTTTTTAATTGGCCTACTGTTGGCAGAAGCGGCCAATGTTCGCTAGTATGATGGTCTACTATTGCTGGAATGGTTGTTGATCAGGCCATGACAGTAAATACTTTTGTAGTTATACTGAAATAATTTGAATGTGGGCAACTTAGTTTAAAAATGCAGACATATTTCAGTATACGGTCCACATGCAGACTTAGCTAACTAACCCACAAGCATCTGAGTATAATAAGTTTGTGGTACACTTGTGGTTAATGTGTGGGTGATTTCATTATGCATCATGTATGCCACATGTGGCCGTGGGTACATTCCGAATGTTTACTGCCTGTGGGCTGCTTATCACGATCAGATTTGCACAAGTGGGCCAGTTGATGTTTGATATTCGGGTTGGATCTATGGTTTTGTATCGTTATAATGCTCGGTGTTAAAATAACAGTTTTAATGTTTTTTCTATAGTCTGTTCAGGATAAACTGAACACTGCTTGCAATTTTATGCGAGCAATTATGACGCCATCTTTACTATTTTAAATGCTAGAACTTTCCATGTAACTAAAACCTAGTGTAAACATTTCACACCTCTCAAAACTTTACTTGTATAATCCCAATAAATAAATTTTTCTGATTATTTTAAGTGTTGGGGAGTGCCATAACCATCTTTAGTAGAAGGCCACGGCCATAAATCTGGCAACACTGCCAAGAAGGGTCATTTTAACACTTTCTTAAGCTCTCCAACGACAATGGATTTCCCTGATTCGTCGGCGTGTAGACAAAATAACGAATCCGGGACAGCCACTGCAGTTGGAGAGCTAAAGAAAGTGTTAAAATGACCCTTCTTGACAGTGTTGCCAGATTTAAGGCCGCGGCCTTCTACTAAAGATGGCTATGGGAGTGCTCACTTCGCAGTGAACCGCCTATAATGCGTCTGAACCTCCGACGGAAGCAAGCTGTCCTACCCCACATAAGAAGGAAGTAGAGGGCATTGGTCCGTCCTGCTCGCTGACCACTGATGGTAATTAAGCAGCCTTCCGCCCCGCTAATAACTCTGGAGAGGTGAGAGTAACAGTCACGTGGGACGTTGATTGATTACGGCCGGATGTACAAGCCCTGCGATTGCAGCCTGCGAATTCCTACCACGATGAGTCAGCGCTTTTGAGAATCTGTAGTAACGTTGTTAACTGCCGCTGTATGTTAACAAGCAGTTCTTCATAAAGTGATCACTTTGAATACTTTTTACTTTTGAGAAAATAAACAGTAACCGTTTCCGCATACATTCTAACCTTGAATCAGTGAGAAATGAACCACTTCGGTGATAAATGAGCAGCAGTAGTTAGTTAATTCTTGCTAATTTTATTCAGTGACTAAACACTCCTGATTTAAAAGTTATTCTCATTTGTTCTCAGTGAATTCCAACTGCCTGTTAACTGGTTTACAGTGAAATCTACAATCGGAAATATATTAACTGGAATTTCTGTGAGTAACACGTCACTTATTGTAATCACACATTCAGGTTTATATATTTTATAATTCAGCATTAACAATAGTGGAGTTACTCCTCGAGCGGTTGGCAGCGAATTTCCGAATATAGTTCCGTATATTTTCCTGTTTAAATACGATATAGGTAAGTGGGCTTTACGTCACGTCAACAGCAAGGTCATTATAGACGACGACACACAACTTGGTACAATGACAGGAGCTGGGAGATGAGTCGGCCATGGTCTTTGTTAAGGAAACATCTCAGCATTCGCCTGGAGCGATTTCTGAAAAACATGGAAAACCTAAATCAGGATGGCCGAAACTGGGTATCGAACCCGGGTCCTTCCAAACGCGAGTCCAATTTGTTACCGTTGCACCACCTCGCTCGCGTTTAAATACAACAATAATAAAACAAACTCAAATGAAATGGACCTCTCTGTATTTCATATAACCGCCAACACACAAAGACGCGACCTGATAATTGGACATTAACCATCGTCTGCACACAGCTTCTAGCCATCCTCCTCGCTGCTGATGCGGTAGTTCAATATTCCGCCGAGGGATGGCCCAGTTAGCTTTGCTAGGAAGCGTAGTTCGTTGAGAGGGTTTGTCAATTGCGCAGTCGACATGCTTTCTTGTAAAACACTCAAAAGTTTTGGGAATGAATGGTTATGAATAACATTGCACACATGATGTACATCAATTTGTATTCTGGGAATTGTTACATTTACGATTTTCAGCCTTTATATATGTGATTGACTCAGTGAAATGAGATTAGGCTAAGGAGCCCTGTTCTTCGCGAAAAAACATTTCGCCCCATTTTGTTTCAGTGCCCTACGTGTACATCTGCAATCCTACTTCATGGTTATTGGCAGCGTGTCTACGTGAAAAGCCGTATCTGATTTGACAGAGCCAATTACAATAACTAGGGACGGGAATTTTTGGTAAACAATTTTTGCCCCACTTTGTTCCAGAGTCTTACGTGCACACCTGCAGCTCAACTTCATGGCTATTGACAGAGTGTTTTTTGTGCAGAGTCGTTATGCAGCTGACTGTGCCAATCAGCATACGGATAGCTGCGGGTTTAACCTCCACTTACTGGGTGTTATGGCATTCAGTCACTGACCATATACCGAGATGCAGGTGTGCACGTAAGGCACTGAAACAAAGTGGTGTAAAAATCTTTTCGCGAAATTTACTGTCTTCAGCAATCACTGACCACGACGCAGAACTGCAGATGTGCACGTAAGGCCCCGAACATAGACATCTTTAGTAGAAGGCCGCGGCCTTAGATCTGGCAACCCTGCAGGAAGGGTAATTTTAACACTTGTTTTGTCTCACCAACGACTGCGGCTTCCCCTGATTCGCCGGTATGTAGGGCAGAATAACGAATCAGGTACAGACAGTGCCTTTGGAGGGATAAAAGAAGAGTTAAAACGACCCTTGTGTGCAGGGTTGCCAGATCTAAGGCCTTTGCCTTCTACCAAAGATGGATATACCCTGAAGCATAGTGGGGCAAAATTCTTTTCGGGAAAGTCAGCAGTCCCTACCTGTACCAAACATTATTCGCGGTGTATAATGTGAGCACTAGAAACAAGACACTTGTATCGTTGTTGCACGACAGAGCGGGATAGGTCGACCTATGGGACTCGTGCTAGGCTGCGGTTGTACGGAGCCAGTGCAATATTCCGGCAGCTCGACCTCTGAGGCGAGAAGGCCGCACGATTTTCACTTCGCCACCACCAGCCTCTATAAACGCCGTAATAACCTGTTTCCCCGACACTCGTTACTTCCTACCGTCCTCACAGTTCTCCTAGTCTTGCCCGTGTTTGTCGTTCTCTTCTTAGCCATCCGGTGTCAAAGAATATTCAGGAATTCAGAAGTGAAATTGCCGGTAGGAAGGCGAACTCAGGCCGTGTCTCAATTCACCCAAAGAGTGATCTTTCGTGCTCTCGCTCTCGCAAATACGTCAGAGAGAGCACTCTCTGTCTGTCTCAATTGTTCGCTGAGAGTACGAAAGAGCGAGAGCACTAAGTTGTATACTCGCTCTCGCGCTCTCGTGCTCTCTGGCGTACGCCATCTTGACTACAGCCAGCTATGGTTTGAGGTTACTGAAAAAACGCGATATATATATATATATATATATATATATATATATATATATATATATATATATTGCAAATATTTCAATATTTATACAAAAATAATTGTTTCCAATAAGCAGTTATCTATGGCGAGAAATTCAATAAACATTTTCGGCCGTAATATGCCTTTAAATTCGCAAAGTAAAAAAATTTTGGCATCGCTTACAAACAGCTATTCCTGTTTGAAATAAGGCGCCGGTAAGTCAAAAAATATTATTTGAATCGATCACAAAAGTATTTAATACGTTTACAACTTGTATTCATACAATTTACGCACTTGTAACCTCTGCATCGTTGGTTTACAAATACGAGAGAGCATCGTCCCAGTTGGAAGGAATAAGAGCAACCAAGAGCTCTCTCTTGTTGCTATGCGAAAGAGTACTCTTTCAACAGAGTACTCTTTGAATTGAGACACGGCCACAGTCACACACGCCAGCAAAACGACGTCGCTGGCCAGCAACATGGCGAAGACGTCTACCGGCAATCAGTGTAAGGTGGCTGCCCTGCTACCCGGCAGCCAGACCAATACGAAACCTGCAGTAACATGCAGGAGCCAAACATACACGGGGCCGGTATCAACAACCTCGGGCAGCCAATAAGCGGGGAATTTCGCACGTATCAGACGAGCCGCCACATCACTTTACGTCTGTATTATTATTTAGTCTGTGCCTGTGTTCATAACACAACCTGGATATTTATTTTGCTTAATTTAAAACCCCATCAACCTACGTGTTAACATTTACTTCCTCGTTTCGTAAAATTAGAAGTGAAGTGAAGAGATTTTTGCAAGCACTTAACATCTAGGTCTTTAGCGCTGGCGAGCGGTGACGTGTGAACGTGTATCAGTGCCGAAATGAAGTGGCGGTGAAAACGGGGAGATACCCGATAAAACCCGCTGACAAGAGGATTCGTCCGGCGCGATTCCGACATGCGTAAATCCGACGGCCGACCCCGCCGCGAATCAAACTCGGATAGCCTTGGTGCGATGCGATTGCTCTAAACACTGCGCTAACCGCGGACCTTGAAAAGTGTGTGCTTCATGGTTATTGGCATCTTGTCTCATTTAAGTGTGCCAATAAGAAAATGGTTACTACTTCACCACACGTCTGTGATTTGCCGGTAGAATACCAAGGCTCGTGACAGTTAAAATATCCAATCACTGACCACGATGCAGAACTGCAGATGTGTACGTAAGGCACGGAAACAAAATGAGGCAAAATTCTTTTCGCGAGAAACAAGGGTCCCTATGTATCATTTATGTGCGTGCAAGTCGGTTTTGTCACCAGGCCCAATGCTAGCAGTTACAAAATACTGTTACGGTGCGTTGGTAGCGGTAGGAGATTTTCGCACAAGTTTTTTTTCAATGCCTTACGTGGAAGTGTTTTATTGGATTCACGTCATTGCTATCGAGTTTTTCTGAGTCACAGAAAATCCAAAGTTACACAGATGCACTAAACTCGAGAAAATTCGTATAAAACGAAGAAACAAACGAAGGTAGCCAGAAAAGGCTGAAGTCGACAAACATAAAAGTAATTAAGAAAATAGAAATAAGTTATAGCGCGTATATAATGGAAAACAAAAAACGATAAAGGCAAAGTCGAACCAGGTAAGGGTCAAACAAGATGCATAACATTGGCGGCAGTGATGGTCCTCGTTGACCACACAAGTGAACACAGCGACAGAAATGCTTGTAAACAGGACAACACATTGAATGTAACTCATACGATAAAAGATGGCTTCCTTTGACAACAGAAGCGACGTTTTGGGAACTGATATTTTTTCTACCTTAAGTACAGGAGCAATATTCTAGCAGAATGACTGAAAGCCTTTACAATGTGCAAGCTGCATTGATACGTAGGCACATTGGGACTGGTTGGCAGACACTGGCAAGTGTTCTGTATTAGGCACGTATTTAGCTGTACAAAAGGGATCAAGTACAGGACAAACCCACTCTCCACACGGAAGAAATACATATTAAGACAGGAAAATTTTGTGGGTTAAATGACCTCCTTAAGTTAGGCCTACATGTTGGCATACACTCCAAAAACCTTTACAAGATAGAAATAAATAGGATACTCGTTTAGTTGCAAGGTTTTCTCTTAATTGATATCCGTGAATATTAACAG
Organism: Medauroidea extradentata; assembly: GCA_003012365.1. Classification (NCBI taxonomy): domain Eukaryota; kingdom Metazoa; phylum Arthropoda; class Insecta; order Phasmatodea; family Phasmatidae; genus Medauroidea; species Medauroidea extradentata. The sequence goes on from PNEQ01129734.1 coordinate 134,726, forward strand.
ACTACCTCTCGTTCATCACTCATTTATTTTGTTGAAAAACTTATCCATCCAGAGTAAGAAAAAAATTGGAAATCCATGAATAGTCATTAATTCTGATGTAGATTGTAGGCGTTCTGAAATCAGAAGTCGAAGAAGTAAAATAATAAAAAACGTAAAACAACACTAGGCTTGAACGTCTCTCCAAATGGAAGTCGGTGATTTCAATTAAAAAATTAAAAATGATTAATTTGAATTTTGTGGAGTTAAGAAACATTTCTTGTCAAATGGACTTAAAAATGGCTGCACCAACCTTCGATACACTAGTCAGAAATCACTGTGCTACTGAACCTAGGTTATATGAACAAAATATTATAGCATGATCCTTGCGTACCACCGAGTCTTATCACATATATTTTATTACATCATGTGCAGCTAGAGTTTGACCGGAAATCGTTTCTGAAACGTGGATTAAACTTAATAATGTAGTTGTTGCACCTGTTGGTTGCAACCTCAGGCCACAGCTTATTCATGCTGTGCTCAAGCTATGAACATAGAGATGAAAGTACATTACGTAACGTGCATGTAAGAAGTTAGGTCAGCTCACTTATAAACATTAACAGGTAATGGATGTGCTTCACAATTTTAATACATAACTTCAGCTTTTGATTTTTTTCGAATTTAAAAAATGTAATCGTGCATATAAGTGTAAGGGAAAAAGAGGTGATAAACAGGAAATATCGGTGCCAACATGTTATTTCGTGTACGTTGAAATTATAGTGTTGGTCACGCCAATGGCGACTGGGCATATCCCCTGCTGGACGCCTGGGTGGTAATTACTGCTGACTTCGAGTGGTACCTACCTGGTTATGATACTGAACACACGATGTTGCACTGCGGAGAACTGAACATCGTATGTTTGACTGAACAATTCCTATTCATTGAATTCGCTAGTTCAATAACGTGGGATCGTCAATAGGGAGGGAGAGATGGGGGGTATTCGTAAAGGCTTGAAAGGGACATGACTGTTTCGATATTCAACAGAGATGTAGTCAAGGTAGGGGTGGTCCATAGATCCGTATCCCCGTCCCCTTGCCATACAGAAATCGCTCCAGTGATGCAACCCGCATTAACACCATATATATCGAGGCTAATCTTACTATTGCTATAGAAGAAAGAGTATTACACATATCAACGTTATGTTCGCACTTTATAAAAAAACAGTTGTTCGTACTTTCGCTGCGTTCTGCCAAATCAACTATAGCAAATGGTTACATTATCAAAGCGTTATAAAAAAAGTTTTCTAAAATGTTCAGTCAACCACTGCTAATTTTTATTCGCCAGGAAATCTTCGTGATCCAATTGCAAAATAAACTGTTACACACGCCGGTTTGAAATATATATTTTCACTTACTTTATTTTTGATATCTTCCGATCCATACAATCAGAGCTCAAATGAAGATTAGGATTTTCTGTGCGAAAAGAATTTTACTCAATTTGGTTTCAATGCTTTGTGTGTACATCTGCAGCACTGGATGTTTTAATTATTTTTTCTAGCAAATCACAAACTTATGATGCCGCAATATCTTTTTTCTTATAGGTTCAGTTAAATGGGAGACGTGTCTGAACAAAGACACAATGCCAATAACCATGAAACACAGCTGCCGACGTGCGCGTAAGACGTTGAAACAAACTGGCGCAAGTCCTTTCGCGACAAATTCGTTGGTTTACAGCAGAACTGCGGTTCAGAGCTAATATTACTACGTTCGTATGTTAAGAAATGTGTTTGGCTGAGGAATCGTAAATCAAGTAAAGAGTTGTCGTGTTTAGTAATGTGATACTGGTCCTAATGAGAGTTAATTGCCCCTGGACTAGGATAGATAAGCGGACCACTTCTCTCACATCGCGTGGGCCTGGTCGCTGTGGCATGATACATATAGGCGCGTGCCGTGTCGGTTACAAAAGTCAGCCCAACTACTGTATACTAGGACAGCTTGATGAAATTGTCAAACACCTGGCGCTCATAATATCTTCCATTAGTCAGCCACCTAATCACTTTAGATATTTCGTAAATTTTAACCTGCCAGTAAAAATGATTAAACACAGTTTTTAATTGCAGGGTCTGCTGCCGTAGTGAATCATGTATATTTTCTTAAAAGTTTGGAAAATATAAATGTTTAAGTTCAGACTTCAACCCTGAACTTTAGTATCGGTATAAATAATGTTTCTATTAGAGTCTTTATTCCTTTTAAAGTCATGTATATATATATATATATATATATATATATATATATATATAATTTAGGGTAAAAAGAAAACACGTTCTATGTTGAAGGAAAAAATGGACTTGGTTCACTATTGCATCAGGCCCCCCAATTATAGTTTTGATATTCTACGTAGATAAGTGGACTTTTGAACAAAAGACTCCGCGTAACAAAGTACAACGTGCAATGAAACGTCAAGTTTTTTAAAGGTGTATACAGATGTTCCGAGTCTAACCGTTGGAAATCACGCGATTTTACTATGTAATCTCTGCCACTGACATTAGTCAATGGATATTCAGCTTCAGCCGGTACACGTATAGAACTGAGAAGTCTAGGCTGTTGCCAGATGAATACGCGAAATACTCGTGCCTCTAATCATAAATAGTGACAGGAAAAATTCGCGGGTTCGCTGACGTGTAGGCTAGCTTCCAAGAATGTATGTGTACTGAATGTGATAGCAGCTGTTTATTAGCTGCTCGCTGACACTAGGAGCGTCATTTAGTGGAGAAGGGGGGGGGGGTAAATGCCCCCCTCCCTGGATTTAGAATTTTAAGTGTATAAAATTTATGTTTTTTACTTTGTCATTTAAATAACGCTAACTTAAGGACATAAAATTGAAATTATATTATTAAAGTTTCTATTTATGCATGCTTAATTAATAAAATAGATGCAACAATGTCAATGTCGCTGAAAAAAAAAGTATTGCACTCCCCCCCTCCCTAGAAAAACCTGAAATGACGCCCCTTGCTGACACAGGGAAATGGGCCTGTATTCTGTTACAGTTTTATTATTGGTTCAGATACTTCCAGGAAGCGTCGAGTAAGTCAACGGACAATTGTGAACGTGATAGAGACCTATATTTGCTGGAATTCCAGCTTGTGCCTAGAAGGGAACGCGAAATTCTCAGGTCTCTAGTTGTGAACACAGCTCTCGAGTTATGAACAGCGACGTGTAGTTAACGTGGAAATATTTTTACTCCATCTTGTTTCAACGTGTGTATCACAGCTTCGTGGTCAATGACGTGATGTTTTCAACTGCTGGCGACTGAAAATTGTGGGTTTATTCACCGCCGTTTTAATTATCTTGCAAAAAATACGAATTCAAAACTCCAGTTCCAAGGCCGAACTAAGTCGCTTACGGGTTGAACTAGCCAGTAAGACAGATTCACAACCGTCACAATTTTGCGCAAGGATTCTTCTCTAGAAATATAATTCAGTTAAGCTACTGAACAGTTTGTATGTTGTGTAACATCAAATTACGAAACCCAAGTTTAATTCAAATAATTGTAACACTACAGTTATACAAGTATACAAAAAATGTATAAGTGTTTAAAGGAATGCCTTTCACTTTATTCCATGACACGGCAACGTAATTACTTAAAGTTACTAACAAATATTCGTTTGTACCTCACTGGATCATAAAGTAAATAATTGATCAATAAATTATAATATTAACGGTACAGAAAGAGTTTCATAGGGTAGTGTATTACAACCTAATGATATTACATATTGGTTTTGAAATTCGAAAAATTTCATGTAACAAAATTCAGTTTTTATTTTTATTTTCAATTTTTTCAATGTGAAGAAACGTTTACACAATTTATTATTAAGAATTCATTAAGAACCACGTTGTATTTTCGGCGTAAAAATTAACATGTAAAGTTCTGGGAAGTTAACTTTCTACTCTAAGAAAGGCTTCTAAATAGTAAAGTTTTGATTATATCACGATATTAAGGGAAAACCATGGAATGCAAATAAAAAAGTATGTTTGATATAAGTAAAAGCCAATGTTGCATGCAGGGCGAATGAGTGTATAAGGCGGGTGGAGGCACAGAGAAGTGTGTTGGGGGAGGGGGAGTCAATGTTGCGACACGACACATGTGAGGGTACATATCCAGGCCGCTGGCCCACACATGAGTGTGTGCGCGTGCTTTATGCGCGTCGCGGCGGGAGTTATGTGTAGTTGCTGGTGGAAGCAAGTGGGAGTGTGGAACGAGGTCGCCTGGAGCGTGGAAGCTGGACACGAGGTCCAGGGAGAAGATATACACCGCCCACGTCACACGTTACTCGCGTGCCAGCCATCATATGTCCCGCTATATACTTTCTGTGTGCTGTCTGTCCCTTCTGCCAGTCACTCTTTCACTTCTGTATACCATACATTACCTTCCTTTATACACACTCCTGTAATAATACAATATTCTAGTAGTACATGCATGTACTAACATATTTCATTTCATTATTACACAATGCAATACAATATAATATAACATTATATTACACAGTATAATATAATATTATGTTATAACCCAATAGAATATAATATAATTCAGTATAATATAATGTAAGGTGTGATGCGATATGATCTGATATTCTATAATATAATATATAACGTAAGACAATGTGTTCTAATGCACAAATATATACCATAATATTAAATAATCAATCATAATTAGTAATAATATCAGTATTGTAAAATATATTGGGGAAACACTTTTTTTTTAATTTATTTATTACACGTGTTTATAAGTAGATGTAAAATGTATGTCCGGGGACAGGGGTGTGGGGTGGGGGACCGGGGGACACACGGCGGCCATCTTGGATCCCGTCCGCCATCTTGGATGACCTTGACCTTTTGCAGCCGCCATCTTGGATTGCATCACTTCCGGTCGTCATCTACTTCCGGTCGCCATCTTGGATTGCATCACATTTTCTAGAATTTTCT
>PNEQ01129737.1:0-15402 GCA_003012365.1 Medauroidea extradentata
GCCCGTCATGAACTGTGGTCCGTCTGGTTCCGGACTATTACTTCGGCGATCTTCGGCTCTCGTCGGAGGTGCTCGGGTCTCCCTCCCTTCGGCCGCCTTCCCCTTCCTTCCCCTCCACCTTGTTTGCCGCGGTCGGCTTGCCGGCCCTGGCTCGTCACTCTTCTCCTGGCTGCGCTCGGCGACTGGTCGTTCCCTCCTCCCTAGGCGCTCGCTCGTCGTGCCGTCGGTCGTCGTGATTATTAACGGTAAGTTTCTGCTGTGTTTTATGTTGGGTCGCTCGGGACTCCAAGGTGTTTTGGTGTCTCGGTAAGTCGCAAGGCTACCCCGCGTTTCGCTTGATAATATGTTATTTTTTGTTTGTTCGTGCGGTCGGCGGCATGTCGAGTGAGTTGCCCCGTTTCTCTTTTAATTTGACCGGACCCCTGTTTTCACTTTATCGTGTTCCTATTATAATTATAACTTTTCATGTATTTCAAGCTGTGTGATGGCTCTACTGGCGTAAATCTGTATGAATTCTGTTCACAATATACTACTGTTCTGGTAAAACTGATTTTTGCTTATTTCTTTAGAATTGAGTTTCCCACGATCTCGGGCTTAACCCGTCATTATACCTTGTGTTGCGATACGCAGCACAAATTGATGCGATTTATTTTGATCTGAAAAAAGCATTTGACACTTGTCAACATTCCATCATTCTTTATAAACTTAGGTACTTACTTCCTGATCGTGCGTATGTTAAATGGCTTCAGAGCTATTTTATTGGCAGAACTTTTGCTGTCAAAGTAAAGAATGTCTATTTCAATTCTTTTCTTGCCTCCTCTGAAGTTCCTCAAGGTGGCACATTGTCCCCTCATTTATTTCATCTGTTTATCAATGACATTGTTCAATAATAAAAATTTGCCAATTGCTTATTGTACACTGACGACCTAAAAATATTTGCTAAAATTAGTAATTTAACTGATTGCAATATACGTACTACAAGCTGACATTGACTTAGTTCATAAATTGTATAATAATAATGTTATGATTTTGAATTTTGATAAAACTACCTGGATCTCATTTAAATGCAAAACTAATCCTATAAAGTTTAACTATCTGGTGAATAATAGCAAAATAAAACATACTGATAGTGTGCATGACCTTGGAATATCATTAGATAGTAAACTCATTTTTATGTTGACAATTTAATCTGTAATGCTCATCGAACTTTAGGGTTAATAAGATATATCACTAATACTTCTTCCTCGCCTGGTTCCTCAATTAGCCTTTATTATGCTTTGATAAGGTCCAAGCTAGATTACTGCTCTGTTATTTGGAGCAACATTACCATTACGGACTCTAATTATATAGAGTCAATCCAATACAAATTATTCAAAATTATACATTTATGCGATTCTCTCAACCACTACAACCTATTAATTATACAGATATTCTAAATGATTTTAAGACTACCACCTTACATGCTCATAGAATGCTTTATTTTTTTATTAATTCCTTTCTTTATTACTACGATTGTAAAACTAAACTAAACCAGTTTAAAGGTGTCTAACCATGTAAGTCGGCAATTTAGTCTCTTTTTGCATCATCTAAAAATAATGACTTGGTAAATAGATGTATATTGCACTTTAATGCAATTTGTGAATTTTATCCCTTTAAGGATAAGAAAATTAGGTTTTTTAACTTTAAATGAGATTGATTTGTTGTATATCCTTTACATTTTTTTTCTCTTTTGTATTGTATGTGCTGCATACTGTCTTGTTAGTGTGTTGTACTTGTCTAGTTTGATGTTTTTTGTATGTTTGTTGTTTGTTTGCCTGTTATTATTGTATTTGTTAAAATGTCATCCTGTTATTGGTCGCAAGACTGTTGGATGGCACTTTAAAAATAATAAATAAAAATAACAATTATTATTATTATTATTATTATTATTATTATTATTATTATTATTATTATTATTATTATTATTATTATGTTAGCTGAGATGTCAAAGCTAAAACCTTTTCTATTTGGGTTTTAATTCATTGGTTATTAGTGACATTGTTACAATAATTAACATTTATTTTGTTCTAATTGTTGACTTATCACTGCAGCCTTCACGCAGTAATAATATCCCCCAACACTTAAACATTCAAATAAAAATATTTATGTTCTCTTATTATCTACACAAGCGAATACCATATTCTAGGCACGTTTTAAAACTGTTCACAAAACTGTCTTTATCAACAAAACGTTCTTCCTATAATAACCTAAGTTTTTTAGTTTGTCACTTAATATGACCAATTTTTATCATGTGTTACACTGGTTACTGTTTTTATTGTTCATTTGATATATAACTTATTTTTTCATGGATAATTGTCTTTGTTTACACATTTGTATCTTGTGTTCGTCATGTTCATAAATGTGTACTCACTAAACAATATTGTTATGTTTCAAACAACCAATAATTATTTAGATAAAAAAGATACATAATCACAATCAAATATTTCTGTACAGACGTCTGTTCTGAGATGTATACATTGTAGGAGCTTCGAAATAAGCATGTAATTACATATCTGGTTTAGCTATTGTATTGTTTACCATTTCTCGTCTCACCCGGATCTGTTAAGATACACATTCCAAAATATTTCTGTTTTTAAGTTTTCAGACCATGTACATGCGCTCTTAGAATATCGTTAGATGAACTGTTAATTTGTTCATGAGTATGCAACCTACCCTTGTTTAAAAGACTTATATGGTAACCATCCAGTTATAGTGATGTTTACGAATTAGCATTCTTCACAAAACGTATTAATTAAATTCTTCATGAGTATAAACGATGTTAACTTAAGCTACGTACATGTGTGTGACTGCCTTTTTACTTTGTCCGGCAGAGTTTATTTTTAACTTTAGACATGTTTCATCTTAGGGGGCCGACAGTACTGCGACATGGACATTACTATCATGACTAATGTTTTTACAAAATCTGATGTTGCCAATACCACACTAAATCGTTTTGAAAATTATAACTAATCAACTTTTAGGAATGTCTAAAAAAAGATACATTTGTACCCAAAGTTGCACCAATGTGCCATATTTTGTTAATGTACATGCAAGGTTCTGTGCATGCTGAAGTTGAATTATAGAGAAAATTTCAATTCTATGCACCATAAATCCATGTTGATTGGTACATTTGAGAACAAAGCCACACTTAAACAGGCATTTTTAAAATTCCATACATATTTATTAGTCCTGTAGGGTCTAAACAGCTTACTTGAAATCGTAACTAACGTCAACATAGCTACGATCTAGTGATATTCTGTCATAAATTTAAAGTCAAGAAAAATAAAGGAGTTCCATGTTAACTCCAAAGTGAATTTACCTTTAAAGCTACAATCACTTATTTGTAAAATTTTTATGAAAGTTATGCATTTAAACCCAATGGCAGCCTATTCAATGTCACTAAATTATTCTGTTGAAATTGTATTTACTATATATATACTTATTTCTAAAAACATAATCCTGTGTGATTTTCACTAGTTACCGAATTAACTTTTCCATTAATTGAATCTTGCATTACAGAAAGGAGATAAGTTCACAAGTTAAAGAAATTGAGTTTTGACTAGGAAACCATTATTTGGCCTACACTGCATCTTCCTATGGTGAAATGGGACAATATTGTTAAATAAACACACATCGAGTGCAGTGCAGAACAGAGACATGTCCAGGACTTGTCCCCTTTCTCTAATGCCAAGATAAATATGATCTCCATGTTCATTATGGAGCACTATACTTACTTATTTGGAATGCAACTAGACATAAATATCGCTGCTTTTTCATTTCATCTATGTGTTTTGCTATTAAACAGTGTTGAAATGTCTGTTAAGAAGAATATCTCAATAGATGAAAATGGAAAGAAACAGAAACATGGGTGTAATGAAGAAATGTATAAAAGAAATGTTATAAAGAAAAGCAGAGTTATGGGAAAATAATTTGACAATTGGGCAGGAACACCATGTGGGTAAGTAAAAGCTAAATTACCTGCTAATTGTTTGAAAACTTCAAAGATTTAAGTTTTGCTAGTAGACTTTATTGTGTGTTAATATTGTTTCAGATGCCAAAATCAGTGTTTCACTAAACTTTCTGATGACAATTACAAGCATGTGATACAAACCATGAACACATTCTCTACATAGGATGAAAAAAACTTTCATCTTCAGAGATTAACAGAGGTGCAGTCAATATCGCGGAGAGAAGACCAGGGGGCGTAATGGACAACCAAGAAAATGTATGTACAGATATTATGTTTTGCAAAGTAATAATTTGAAGGTTTGTGCTTGTAAAGCAGCTTTTGCAAGTATGTATGGCATTGGAAAGAAGCAAGTTGAGCGATTTTGCAGTCTGCCTTCTCAAGGAAAGTCTCCAAAAGTTATGATGGAAAAGAATGAAAAGATAAATGCTCTTCCAAAAGAAACCTGCCAGCTCATACATCAACACATTGCATCTTTCCCAACTAAAGTCATACATTATTCAAACACCAGGTATTTGGACGCATGTCTTAATGTCAAAATAATGCATGAACTTTTTTTTGGAAAAATATTCTTCAAGTGGTGTAAAATACAAAACTACCAGAACAATTCGCCAGAAAAAATTTCCCTGAGGTTTGGACGACCATAGGTTGACACCTGTAGCAAATGTGAGGAGTTGACAGTAAAATTAAAAAACAAAACACTATGTGAATCAGCTTAGGGCAGCTATTGCAGAACTTTGTGTGCACAAAAGGAGCAGTGAAAAATTTTATAAGAAGATGAGGGAGGTGGAAAAAATGTGTCAAGAACAAAATTATGTTCTTGGAATTTGCAAAATCTACCATTACCACACATACCTGTACAACAGATATGGTCCTGGAGGTTAACAACTTTTGCATCCACAACCTACAGACTGGCAAGGCATGAATCTATACATATCATGAAGGCATTGCTTACAAATCTCCCAATGAGGTGTGTTCATTTCTTATACACTACCTAGAAACAGAAATGTCCCCACAAGTGAAAGAAGTGCACGTCTTCAGTGACAACTGCAGAGGGCAAAATAAAAACCATACAGTCAGCAGGATGTTACTTGCCCTAACAGATTTAGGGAAATTTGAAAAAATTGCACACTATTTTCTGCAACTAGGATATTCTTATCTTCCACGTGACTGTGACTTTGGTGGTGTTAAGCGGTTATTCAAGAAAATAGACACAATTTACATAACCTATCAATACATTGAATAAATTTGCCAAGCTGGCAAAAATTATAAATTTTCAGTTACAGTGATTACATCAAACGACATCAAGGATTTCAAATTATGGTGGCCTCAATATTACAAGAGAGAGTGCCGTTCTGTGGATACTGTTAGGGGAACATCAAGAGATCAGAAAGTATTGATCAACCTAGCACAGCTCAGCGAGTTTGTGTATTGCTGAGATTTGCCTGGATCTGTTCAGGCATCCAAATTCATAGGCAACAACATCACAAAGCATATTTTCCATCTAACAAAACCAGGCACATGCTGTCCACAACTGCCAGTTAATAATGTGTATAGTGGCAAGGTTCCAATAAATGCTCGTAATTGAGACGATATTGCTAAGCTAAGGCACTACATACCATCAGAGTATTCAATGTTCTAAAATTTAATATTAGAATGGCCCACTTCTGGACGAGACCTGAGCAGTGATGACGAAGTGTAGGAAGAAAATAATTTTGTATAAACCTGTAAAGCAAATGCCAAACAATGACTGAATTTTTGTTTGCACTACTATAATAAAACTTGAATAGTCATTACTAACATTATGTAACCAAAATGTTAATGCTGAAGAAGTACAGACATATTAAGGGCTTTGTGTTAAAAAGAGGTCTTTTGACATGAATTATTTATGTATCATAAAAAAAAATCGAGTCATACAAAGAGCAATAATCTATGTGTGCAGTTGTTCCCTCTTGGTACTGTAATATAACACATAGGACAACATTAGTTCCGTAGAGGTAAAGGGTTATTGTTCTAAAATAATGATGCGAAGTATTATGTGTTTAAAAAATACATTAAGGCTTATACTTTTTTTTTATGTATGAATCATGTTTCGTACTGGCCAATCACAGAAAGTCTTTAAAATATGTACGTTAGGCAATTTTTACACTTTGGTACAATGCAAACTTGTGAATTGATGACTTGGTTAAGAGTTATTTACTGTTGAAGTAAAGAAGTATGTAATTCAAAGTAGAAAAGGAATAAATCACATCACTATTAATTTTTAATTTTAAATGCATATGAGTCGAGAAATATATCACAGTTGCACTGCTCTTTGAGGAATCAAATTGTGGTTTCTTAAGTTTTAAAAATGACAGAATTACAATCGGCCCACCTTATCCGCGGTATTTTGTTCCAGAAAATCTGTGGATAATGAAAACAGCGTATACTCAAGTCACCTCAATAACCTACATAAACCACCATATGAATTTTATATAAAAAAATTTACCCGTAAATCCACGTACTACTATATTTGTGTGAGGTACATATCTTTAATACGTTCATAAAGTGTCCCACAACATTTAAATATCGTAAAAATGCTAAGTCATGTGTGCAATGCGGCACTTTAGATACAGCTGCAATCACACTGCAACCTGCGAGGACACGAAGACTTGGCAACAGCGCGCTCGAGCCAGGTGGTCTGGCTGATGTCGCAACATGGCACAGCCTGATACGCCACCCTATCTCTCTACCCTACGCTGCCAAAGACGTGCGCTGTGCGAAGAGGGAGTGACGCCACAAGAGTTGATGGAATTATATTTAACAACACTATTTCTCGCTTGTAATGCTTACTTTATTTGTGTCAACCAAACGTATAAAATAACAGTGCAACAAGCACAACTGCGACTACATAGAAGTGAATATTTTAAAATTGTCTGTAAATATTTTTTGCTTGTATGATTAGCATATAAATTACGGAAAAGTATAGGATTACAAACATAAAATATTTTGACCGTAATTAAGTGGAGTCTTCGCCAGAGACGAATTTCCACCTTTGACACATGGGAACAGCACAGCGATACGAGCCAGTGTCCCACGTTTGACAAGAAGCATATTGCCTCTATTCACAGTGCGCTTAACTGACGTGCAAGGTTATTTTTGTTGTCATTTTCCTACAGGACTGTGCGCGTGTTTACAACTTTGGGCGTAGACGCAATATCACAATATGTGAGCCGGCCGACATTGCTCGTAGCGCCTCATCGATTTTCACCTCACACGTACAAACGTATCCTTTACCAGGCCGCCTTAAGGATGTTAGCAGTTTCGTTTTTAAAACTGCATCACTAATTACACTACAATGGACTTAGAACTTTTTTTTCCCACACATAAAAAAATTTAAACCTGTGTAAACATGGATAAGGACAAAATTTTAGCAGTTCTCTTTTTAATACAGTGCCACTGATTACACTAAAAATAACTTGGCATTATTTTTCTGCTGTTTTCGGTGCAGTACTAACATTTGATCTTATTTGTCATGCTTTATTTCATGACGTATGAATGATACACTAGTTTTTCCCCCCGTACCTGCGGCCAACTTTTGCAACACACGTATTGTTTTATATTAAATGTAGCATTTTCATTTTTTCAGTCAAACTAAGAATTTAGCGATCTCTCTTACGGTTTTGAAGGATCACTACAGTATTTATTTTTAGGAAACATTAAGCTGCAGGCCACAGAATCATGTATAATTGCACACTGTGCATTCACTTCAAGGCTGTGCCCTACGTGCAGGCAGCAAGCGGGCAAACAAGACAATGTAATTAAATACATGAGTGTGTTCTGCATGGAAGCAGTTTGCAAGCAGGCAACGTGGCTCATGGAAAATATGTGTGGATATATATATGTGCACAGTTGTAGCTACTGTGCTACAACAAACCTGATATACCAGCTCCAATGTAAACACTGTGATGCAGAGTACGTAGGCCTAACCACCAACACTCTAAGACAGAGAATGAATGGCCACAGAGCTGACACAAAGCAAGCCCTAGCTGGATGAAACATCTGCCCACAAGAAAAGCCAGTTGCAGCTCGTGCAGTTTCCCACAGCAAAGACTTTGATTCCTGCTACAGCACCAGAATTGTGAAATCCTTGCCATCTTCTTGAAATAGTTCAGATTTTAGACGCTGGGAACTGGCCCACCAATATATCACAAAATCAAGACATCCTCCAGGCCTCAATATCAGATAAATCACTTTTCCTCCCCCTATTCATTACAAGCCATCAAAACCAGACCAACATTACTGCCCCATGTTTGAAATTCCTGCTGTGCTTAGTTCGCCTTCCAGCCGCTAGGCTTACAGGTAACAGAGCACACACTGCTGCTGGATTGCAGTGTGCCATGTCTCGCCGCCCGAGGAAACCAGTTTAATACTGGCGAAATGTCGCGACCGCGCTTCCGCACAAAAATGTGTGTCGTCCCTTTGTGTGTGTGTACCTATTTACAAGTATCAACTGTAAGTATTTGTGTGTGTACCTATTTACAAGTATCAACTGTAAGTACTTGTACCTCTGTATGTTACATTACTTTGTTAGCCTAGCGGCCTACTTCCCACCATTCTTATAAGGTTAAGTGTGTCTCAGTTCTAACTGTCTTCTTTTAAATGTTTTGCTGCATGTTGTCCTGTCAGTGTGTGTTAAACTTGTCTACTCCTTGTTTTGTATGTCTGTATTTATTTGTATGTCCTTTGTTAATTATATATCCAGTGATTCTGTATTTGTTTTCTGTATTAGTACCTGTCATTTGTTTAGTGTCATCCTGTTATTGGTCGAAAGATTGTTGGATGGCACTTTAAACATAATAAATAATTAATTATTATTGTTATTATTCAGCAAAACAATTTCAAGGGTATTAACCATGTACGTAAGTAAAGTACTTGGGAACAAACTATTTCGAAAAACAAATATTTCCAAGACGGAACACATTCCAAGCACTATTGAGGTTTTGCAACAAATCGTCCCACCTACCAACGCTTATCTCTAGGATGTGTGGATATTCTGATTATTAATTAAAAAATCATTGTTGGACAACACAAATTAAAATTTTAGATACATTTTCTACAACACACCAATTTGTTATCTACCATGCTTAATCCCTACTCATACTCAGCAACATAAGCCTCATGCTGCAATAGCTATACAATTGCTTCACTGATATTTAACAATCTAGCTTCTTCTGCTGAAACAAAATATACTATAATTAAGAAACTTGTTCATCCAATGAACCAGTGACTCGTCATTTAAAATCAACAAAACAAATATTTATACATAGTAATTTTAACTACGTTAGTCACCTTCTTGCACAAACAGGAAAACAATTAGCAAATACCTATTGCTACAACAAATGAAAAATCCATATTACCAAATTCTGGTTACTTTCATTACCAACACATGGAATACAGAACTAGGCTTACCGTACGCTTTCAGTTACCTAACTACCAGCAAATAACAGTGGTAAAACACTCTCCTCGTATTCAGTGGTAAAACACTTGCCTCGCATTCAGGAGGACCCGGGCTCAATCCCCAGCTGTAACAACCATCCTGATTTAGATTTTCCAAGGTTTTCTGAAATCACTCCAGGCAAATCCTGGGATGGTTCCTAAATACAAGCTTTAGCTAACTCCTATACCGTTTCCTTGTGTTCTTTTACCAAGGCCTTGTGGTGTTAGAAGGCACGTAAAATGTCCAAATAAACATATGTTTACTTGACCGGTGGTTCGGATAACTGGCAGCTAACAAACTGCTGGATTATCCAGAGATGATAAAACCAGTCCTTGTTGATAAATAACGTAAAATAGCTTCTCTTCAATGCCAAATTTAAAACAAAGTAAAGCAATACAGAAATGAATTCTACATAACCATTCATTACAAATTCATTAAAATATATCATGAAAATAATTAACCACAGATTTATTAAATTTAAAAGCAAACAGAAAATAAAATACACCAGGAATCAAACGTCAACAAATTGACAATTACTTAGAAAAAAATACAATACATACCTCAAACATGTAGTACCATACTGATGAACCTCCAAATGCTGTATGAAAATCTGTGTAACAATCTTTTGTGCTAACTGAACAGTACTTCTGCAAACGTGGTTTGATGGCTATTAAATCTAATGGCCAATATTTTTCAACCCAATCTAAATCTCTTACAATAGATGGAGGCTGCACAAGATGTTCAAACCTAATACAATAAAAAAAAAAGCTATTCACAAGAAAAATTACTTTTACAGCACATTGTCATAAATAAAATTTCATCATTCCTTTACCTTGAGTCAGAAAAATCCAAAATTGGAACACAAACTGGGAATTTTCTGTGTTTACTACAGAAATATAATAAAAATTCTTGAAATTTAAGCTGCAAATCATTTTGCTGTATGACATCTACAACATCGATGAGAAAATCTTTTCCTGCAAAAACAAAAAATTGAAAAAGGCACATGAGCAAAAACTCGCAAATTTAATTTTGCTTAAAAACCAAATAATTAGTACAGAATACACCCAATCACTAATTCACATTTATTACACCATAAAAATTATGCTGAAGAATATAACAAAACATTCTTCCTCATGCAAAGAAGTGTTCCTGTCTATCATTTATTTCTTGCACCTTCGTGTGCGCAGATAGAAGAGCATTTATGTTATTACTTGAAAAAATCGAAACCATTTAAGAAGGCGGTGGGCTTGAAGTAGTAATAACCCTTCTCAGGACTCACTGTCCATTCTCATAACGGTAAGTAGTTGAAAAGGGAACAAAGACTTTTGTTAATATATGGAGCAAGAGAATGTCTGAATGAATAGGTCTATGCTGAAAACCTACCTTAGACAATAGAACAGAGTAGAAACAACCGTAGTAAAACTGCATTTAAAGTTTATCTGTGCAGCATAATGCTATTTTTTGTAAATTAAAAATGTCTGAAAAGTACTTTCATGTCTCTTTCTAAAATAGGAAACCGTTTGAATCTTACTAAAAATAAAAAAATTTATTTGCGGTGAGAGGTTTTGTGACCCTTTAAAAACTAGGTCATAGGAGTTGATGAGGGTGAAGTAAAGATATGTAGCAACATAACATCCATGCTTGAGGCAGGATTCACACCGAGGACGACTTGCACTGTAGATAGGCACCTAATAGACTATGCTACAGAGGTTGGCTTAAAACACGTAAAAATTAAATAGTTCATAGAAAAGGCTGTCAATGAACAGTAGATCAGGCTCTGAGTTCTCTTGATTCCAAATAAGTAAAAAAATATATATATATATATTTATGCAGATCACAAATGTTTGGTCACGGGTATTCCATTAAGGGTGCTCTCACGGTAAAAATACATAATTTTATATTTGCACAACATAGTGGATGTTTTATAGATGTTACTTGTGACTACATATTCCACTCGTAAAAATTTTTTAGCTCTCACAGTTTTTCCATAGCAGCATGCCAAAGTCAGAATTTACACGTTACGAGAACATAGTACTAACAGTAACAAAGTGTCTGACTCCAATGAAATAATTTACACTAAAAGTTGAAATTATGGGCAGAATGGTAAAATACTTTTAAAAAATACACACAACAGTCCTTTTGTATTTTTTTAAAAAGTGCTATAAACTAAGTAAATTATCACTTTCAGATTTTTTTTAAGTACAAAGGAATCTCATTGGTTGATTTAAATATTTTTGTGTATTGCCCATAATATTTTATTTCATTTAAAATTATTTCATTCACTAGGTTTATGTTATCACTATGTTTCGCCTAAAATCGTTTTACCTAAGCCTCCTGCTTACCTCGCCCAAAAGACGATTTGCCTAAAAAATTTTTGCCTAAAGTAATTTCACCTAAATTCGTTGACCCTAAAGCTTAAACTAAGTTTATATTGAAGAACAAAATATAGAAACAGTATACATCTATGCAGCTTGTGCTGCCTGTGTGTGAGGATTTTTGAACTGTTCTCAAAACCGAGTATGTGATTTAAGATTGTGCCACTAGAGTGTAGGGTGTGTTACCTGCGCCTTTCAAAGGAGGAGCGTAGTTTTCTTAGGAGAAAACAGATTGGGTATGAGTCGCTGTTTTCCTCACGCGTTGCAATTTTAGCTACTATTTTATAACATATTACAGTGAATAGGCTACTTTTGTTGTTAAGTGTTACCAATACAATATATGATTACAGTTTTATTTAAAAGATATATTTTTATGTCTTATCCTAAACAAGACGTACTAACATACAATGTGACAAAGAGTAATATTATTACCAGTTTCTGATACGTGAAATTCTGATATATGAAGGAAATAAAACATATTTAAAAACAATGACTAGAGAGCATATTTTCCTTAATTTCAGAGTTGGTTTTATGTAAAGTAACCATGTCATATATTTACCAAAGGCCCGGCTATGTCGCCTTAAATGCTAAATGCAATGCATTTAAGTAATAAAGCCAGCACATCTACAACTGACGTCAGTAGTTGAAAAGTGACGTTAGACGAACCTATAAAATGTCAGAACAAGGAATGGGATAGTGCCTTCCTTGCTACGTAAATTTTGTAGGCTATTGTTGGAGAAACTGAACCGGACACTGCTTTTATTTTGTGTTTGTTTATGTCCTCAGCTTTGCTTGCAATCATCAATGAAGCCTGCTGATGTGTTGTATATTCAGAATAATTTTTAACGCTTACACAAATTAAATCCATATTTTTTCTTCTGTCATATTTAAATAGCCGAAGTTTTCAGTTTTATTGTCATGCATTGAAGTACTATTGAAATGCCATGAATGAAATATTATGTATGATGCCACATTATGACAGATATAGGGGGTTAAGATTCACAAGTACAAGTTGATTATTCTTGGTTATTTGTATGGAAACTAAAATTTTAGTTTGTGTTTACAAATGTATCAAATGTACTATTTATATTTTATTCATAATATACTATTACCACACTAATTTTTCTCGCGTACAAGCTACATCAGCCATGTTAAAGTATCATTACATAATCTGTACGTTCCGACCACAACCACGACACACAGAATACACAAAACTTGGGCTTCGTTTTGGGAAAATTAAACAATCTGTATCTGTATATATGTGTATATGCATATATACGTACATATACATACATTTTATGTTACTGATTATGTAACACAGAATTTAAAAAAAAAATTATTTTACAGTACATTGCACTGCATAATGTAATATAAATAATAATATGTTGTTAGACTTGTTGCTAATCAACAACAGAAATTATGGCGGAAACGTTTCCATTATTACCTTTTTTCCGATGTTACTTACACAAACATTCAGATGCTTTACGTTCAAAAATGTTAACAAGTTTTAACTTCAACAGTCTATGACAGAACGTTTTAACGCTAAAACTCGGCAATTCGCCAACTGTTACCACTAACCCGTTTCACAATGTGCCAGAATAACAAGTGAAATACGTTGACCGTTGTAGCCATCGGCCCATATTCCCCAATAGACAAATTGTCAGCGGGCAGTCTTCTCAACGGATGTAAAGCTTGTGAGATAAGTCTGGCCAGTACTGCTGCACAGCAACTACTGTGCTACTGCGCATCCTCAGACTACAGCAAGTTACAACGGCCAGGCCACAACGATTACATATTTTTTCCACAAACCAAATTACATCAGTTTCACTTTAAAACAGTTTTCTTCTGTCCAGTAAAACTTTTTCAGAGAAGGTGCAATAACGTTACATTGCGTGTTCGTAAATGTGTACATTTTTACTGAGTAAGGTGGGTAATGCAAGCTTTTCAACCAAGCTGCCCACACGTCGCAAATCGACAACTCAACATTATTATAATCTTCGTATAAAAAGGAAAAAGTCGGCAAGCTCTCAGTTATATTTGAGTTATTTTTTTTGCCATCACAGTCTCCTACCAGAACTTCGTCCGCCACTGTCGCTAACATTTGAGTACATTATGTCATAACAGTTTTCTGCCATAATTCTTTATATGTGACTCCACCAAAAATCTCTCGCAACGTAAAACGGTGTTCCACGGCTGCACCAACATAGGTTGGCTTAATTCTTTAATAAAAAATTCAAGCTTGTGTACTATGAGGTTGCACCATATTAAGTTTCATTGCGTAAGGTATCACTGTATAAATTATTACTCTGTGGCCATGTCACAGAATAAATAACGCTTCTTATTTAATCTACAGCAATTCTTGCTTTTCGGATATACGACATAGTTGTTGAAATTCGAAAAATATAAAAAAAAAATTACTTTTTATGTATTTACGGAAGCTTCATTATGAAGCAGAAAAGTATCGCTACATCTCTATTTGTTTTAAGTGATATCGCGGATTTTGGAAAACACATTTCACCTCTTTTCACACCCTTATTTGTCAAATTTATAAAAATTTATAAAAATCACCCTTATTTGGTGCTTAATCATATGGGGAAACCACCCGTACAATTTTATGTTTTAGTTCAGGTGATTTGGGAAGGGCATTGATAAGCAAATGTTTAGGTGAGTGAGTGGCACAAGTAGTTTTACGTAATTACTTTACATATTGTGTACAAGAAACATTTTTCACATTTCAGCGAGCCACTGAGAAGTCTACCTTTTAACTAAGGGTGGGTTTGATTTGTCTCCAAATAATTAGGCCATGTCACGAAATACATTATCCAATCAGAACTTTAGAAAGACTCTACAACCTTATAGAAACTACAATGATTCAAAAATTTTTAGCGATTGGTCACCTATCTGTAAAATGCATTAGTGAATACTGTTATAGGCCATTCGGAATAAAGTGAGCACTAAAGATTTAACCTTTGAAAAAAATCACTAGCTGTTACTGCATATACATCACCACTAACAAGAGTTACTTTACTGCTTGTATGGTTGGTAGCGATTTATTGTACGTAGTTCCGTGTATTTTCCTATTTGAATACAACATTAGTGAAAGAACATATGACGAACTCCATCTGTCTGTATTTAATACACTTCAAAATATTTACTTATGATCTTATTGACATTCATACATACATTATAATTAGACTCAATTGGCGCGAGAATTATGTGACGCTATCGTCGACCTTGAATCGCAGTGGCCGTTACCGCTTGCTCCGTGCTTCAGTCAGTTCAAAACTCCACCAACAGGTGGCATCAGAGTTAGGTTCTCGCCGCCAAGTTGCATATCTGGTTGCATCATTTGCGTGCGTTTACTCGTTTTGAGTATATACACATTCAAAAGTATTGGAAATTACTTTGAGTATCATTGCCGGAATGATGTGAAACCATCGGTAATCTGTATATTATGTTTTACGTTTGCCAGCCTAAACACAACATACTTTTTATTTCACATGTTAAGAAAATATGTTAATTATTGTTTATGAAGTGCGTCC
>PNEQ01129737.1:15502-29525 GCA_003012365.1 Medauroidea extradentata
AAATAAAATATGCCCTCATTTACGAGATGCGTAACGGCAATAGCGCGTGTTGTTTAGATTAGTCGATGGACAGAAACCAGACATTAACTCGCAGGTATTTATAACTAAGATTACTTTTTTTATATCTTACATTCAGCCCCCGTGCATTTAATGAGTAGATATTGTAGCTAAAATTTATCGGAGCAGTTTAATGTAGTTGGAAACATTGCACGACCCTATGTAAATAAAAGCACGTGGCATATGTGTGTTTACATCGGCAGAAAGATATAAACTGGCAGGAAATAGAAATTAATCAGGGGTTTTTTGAGTGTTCACTTTACTCCGAATCACCTATACAAATACAATTTGCCTAGTGTCTCAGAAACCCTAAAGGCACCACTAACCATCTTCATACCCGACGTACAGCTATTATCTTCTTTGTATTTGGCAAAAAAGTCTAGGGAAAATAATAGTTACTAAGTTTTACTTACTTTCACATGTACAATATCATGTATCAAATATAAGCCAACTCAAACACTCACTGAAAAGGTTTTCCTATCATTCTAAGCCAAGAAAACAAGATATTTGCTGTGCCCCCACTACTTTCCAAGGACGGAGCAGAATGTGTGCAACACTAGTGTGAGTGTGGTACACTTTGCTACAACAATGCTCCATACAGATATCGAGAAAATCATGCAATGCATGTTAACAAATGCAGTGCACCTGAAAGTGGCATCATCATTCATTGTGTGCTGAGGTTTTCTTGGCTGCTGTTGAACGGTTTGAGTTTATGAGGAGAACTTCATCTGATAACATATGTTAGATTAAGGCACCAACTTCAATTGGACAAGTTGACATTTGATGGAAATTCATCGAGCACTTTTAAGAACTTAGAACACTTTTTACTGAGATAGTAGCAGTGCTGAACTCCTGCCCCTTGTGTCCTTGTCATAAAATCTGACAGTTTTTTATGTCCTTAACCCAAAAAAATTTATTGTGGAGGCTCCACTCATTGGCATGCCTAAGCAAGACACGAGCTAAATTGTGAGCAATCGCCTGGGTAGGTGGCAGTTGGTTACCATGTTGAAGGAAAGCATCTGGAAGCACTTGAGTTCAGGATACCACCATACCTTACATCAGATAACCAAATTTAGTGATGTAGTCCCCAACTTAGTAACTGACACTATGTTGAAAGAGATTCTAATATTCTAATATACCCCTATTAAGGTGGAAGGTAGCGAGAGTGGTAAAGTTTCAACCAGGTAAAGACGGTGAAGTACGAGTTGTTAAGTGAGAACTTTGGTTGGTGAACTTGTAAGACCAGTTTCAAAGTTGTCTACTTAATCTGGTGATGATTCTTGAAGTGACAACAAGACTTAACCTTTTATTAAATACATTTTGATTGGTTTATGTGACTAATGTTTACAACTTTGTGATGCATTAATTGTATTTCATTTGCTTATTTTTGAATGGCCTCAGATTAAACTTCTTGTATTATTGTTTATATTAGAAAATGTAATATTTCTCAGTGGATAGTACATTTGGAATATTGTTGTCTGTAATAGAGAATTGTAGACTGGTGGTAGATTCATTTTTGTTAAGTCATTAGAGAGTAGCATTTTACATGGTGGTGTGAGAAGCGTAATTTTATTGTGGTAAGGCTCAATCCGATGTTTTAGTTTTTTTACTTAGTATAATTCATCAGTTAAGCACTACCCCCACCCCTAAAAAACATAAAGCTTATTGGAGTGGCGTAACGCAGCACGTAAATTACATACATTCACAGTGAATACTGAGTTTATAAAATTCCATTTACCTTGACTTTCACCCCATACTTGGTGTTTAGACATAATGATAGGTGATCTGCATACTGGCTTCGAATTTAATGCAGCGCAGCCCATGTGAAACTATGCCCTAGGAAGCAAACTGTCTTTTAAAGAATTGAATCGCTTCCATTCAGATTATTAGACTCTTAACTATCCTCCAATCCATTACTTTTGTTCTTGTCTGGCATCAGACTATCCTTCGCAGAATATTGTTGATTTAATGTTTAAATTTTTTAAAATGGAACTATATTTCTCCTAAGGCTCCCTCATACACAGCGAAATTAAAAAGAAATATAACCTACTGCACTGTACGAAAAATTAATAAATTATATTCTGTGTTTGACTAGGAATTTTTCAAACATGTAGGCTTGAGTGATTTGGAATTTGGCCATCCAGCTAACTCAGAAATTGTAGAAATCTGCAAATGAATCCATGATATTTTCAGAACAAAACACAAGACTAATACTTACTACCACACACAACTGCCCTATATAGTAAAATATGTGTTCAAGGAAAGAAACTGTTAGCGTCACAGGTGAGAAAGATAGATTTTGCTTAACCAAAGCACAACGCTTCTGTAACATTAGAAGAACTTGTTTAAAACAATGTTTTCCAATTTGTTGTACAGAATTTATTTTTGGTAAAACTTGTTGTTAAGTAACTTATGTATTGCACAGAAGTGTTTTTATCCATACAGCTTTTTTCCAAATTCCTTTAAAACTTGAAACTTTTATAGCTTTAAAACTACAAGACAGATTTGGCTCATTTATACCATCATCAAAGATATAGTCAGGGCTGGATTTAATCTTCTAGGCTTCCTAGGCCCTTCAGTCTAAGCGCCCCCACAGCCTCTGTTTCCCATCCTTCCTTAACAACTGGCATCCTTACATCATTTTCAGCACCATGTTATTTAAAATTGCTCTGCTGTCCTCTGGCTATTTATAATAATAGTAAAAACACAATAATATTTCAGCTTAATTGTGACACAGTTATTTGAAACTAAATAGCTGGATTGGCCACAGAGCAGATAAAACTAATAGAGACAATATAAGTCAAAATGCCAAAAGTAAAGCCATTTAAAAAAAAGTTACTCGTTGCCAACTTTACACTTTTAAAAATAGCGATGAGAAATTCTTCACATGTTTTCCTCGACAAAAGTGTGCCCTTGTGAAAGTTGCGCCCTAGGCCTGGGCCTAGTGGTAAATCCGCTCCTGGATGTAGCCTGAAAATACGTTCTGTAGTAGGCAAAATATGGCAATTATAAATTGTGTAGATTTCAAACAAATGGAACTTCGAACCTAATAGAAATACGTTGATAATATTCAAAATTGATCAATACCTAGTTTCAAAGTATTTTTGTGCATAATTTGTCTTTAATATGTTAATAAATAGTAACAAATTATTTTACTCAACAGTTTGTCATAGACATATAGGTTTTAATTTACTGTCAGCTATGTATGTGTAGTTACGTACTATATTTTATATTCGTATTTGCTCTTGTTTATTGAAATTTATAAATACTTTAATAGTGTGTTCTAAAATTTAGGATGGTTTTATGTATGTATATACGTACCATGTATATGAATATATCGCCCTTAATTTATTTACATTATAAAGAATACATATTCATTCTTAAAAAACACATTCACACACACACGCTTAAGACACTCATTCATTTGTGTGTGTGTTGTGTGTGTATATACACACATATACTCACAACAAATAAATAATTGAACAAAGTATTTTTCCTGGAAAGAAACTATAATCATCTGAAAAGTATTGTATGCTGTGATACACAGTGATTAAAATACCAGCAACAAAACAGTAATAATTATTATATTATTATTTAATATTATTATTATTTTGATGTCACTGGTGTATTTTATTCTCTCTATATCACTGTATACTTTTCCAGAGGATGAGAGTTTTTTTCTTGGAAACACATGATTTTAGGATTTGTTCAACGTCATTTGCAATAATAGATGTTAGTAAATTTATTTTTGCACTGAATGAACTATGTGTTGATATTTGTGTGGTGACTCGATTGCCGTTTTTGAATACGTTTTCGAAAGAAAAAATTAAGTTTGTATCCTAAAGTTTTCTTGTGTGACTCTGAAAGTAAGAAAAAATTCTGAACTACAGAAAAGGGCAAAAAAATTTATCTTCCTGGCACTAATGTGAGAGTTGTCTAGGGCTCAGGTAAACTGGTATAGGTCCCAGTACTGGTGAAAACTTTGTGTGCTTTTCTGAATCTGCCTTGTCCACGTACCAATTTCTCATAGTACACAGATGTTTTAGGAAAAACTGCCAAAACCTTTGATAAAGAATAAATGAAAACAACCCAAGAAGCAGTACAAGAAAATAATGGTAACACATATTTTTCTACAGCATTTGACAGATCATGGTAAAAACTGGGATACAAACATAAAAATTTTTGTGAAGCTCCCATGAGTATTGATACTGGCAAGATACTTGAAGTGAAAATATTGTCAAAGAACTGCCATGAAAGTAGTACCATAGGTAACAAATCGGAGCGGAAAATAAGAGTCTGCATGTACATAAATGTTACAATAAATATGAGGGGTTCAGTGGAAGAGACGAAATTACTTCATCTGTAAACATTGCTCAGCTTTTTTACAAGAACGAGGTGTTCATTGCACTGAATTTATTAGGGATGGCAATTTGGGTTCATTCAAATCAGTTATTAACAGCAGCCTTTATAATGACTTGATAGCAAAAAATTAGAATGTGTTTGCGATGTGGAGAAATAAAAGGGGCCATGACTTTGTAAAATTTGGCAGGAATATTCTAAGGCAAAATTATCACATGACAAAACAATCAGGGGATGTTTGACAGACAGAGAAATCAAACAAAATTGCCAACAACATTGAGGGAATGAGGATAGCAGTGTGGGCAACATTGTCCCACAAAACATCCAGAGATGAAAAGTTACTTCACAACTTGTGTTCTATGAATGTATGTAGTTTGGACCAGAGTGGCTAATAACATATTTGTGAGCCGAAACTCTCTACGACTTGGGGCGAAATATAGAGTTATCATCTTTAGTGAGAGTAATACACGCAGGATAAAGTTTCAGAAAGTCTTGGTATAAAACAGGTTGATGTACAGAAACAATGCTACAAGAGTTAGAGATAAACCGGAAGCTACGAAGACATAAAATGTAGTATGAAATTTGACCGGAGAAGCAAGATTCATGAGAATAAGAAAGAGATGGCATCTCCATAACAGGTTAAAGGCTGCGCTTGACACAGGTTCGCCTCTCTCACAAGTGTGGCGGTTTACATGTTAATAAAATAAAAAGTTATGCTACTTCCACAATTTTTGTGATTAAGTTTTCAATCAAAAACCATTTTACAGATTTCAATAAACATAATATTATTTATTAATGTATTTTAATATGTTAATATCAACAATTAAAATATTGAAGGCGTCACAGATTTTGGGAGACTTCCTAGCCCGAATGGCCGGGACGAGCTGCTGAAAAATGTCAGCTGCGCGAGTACTTCATCTCTTCAAACAAAGGAACCACATCAATTCTTGTAATAAATGTCATACAAGATCGATATTTCTCACAGTGTGTAATTCAGTCTCTGGAGGCAGCTGGACAAGAGTGGGTTGAGGGGGTCGAGCGCTGAATGTTTCCTTGCCTGCCAGTGAGGGAGCCTACCATGGCTAAAGTATCTGTTTGTTTAGCTGGAACCCGCACACTGACGTCACACTGTGTTTTACTTTGTCACGCTTCCATGCGACATTTCCAAATAAAGTACTTGTAGATTTCATTTAATACTAATATAGTCAATAATTTATGGAAAAAACCTGCACTGGCATCCGCCTGCATTTCTTTGTGCACACATTCATCCTTTTATACTCTCACAGCGATCAACTAAATGAAGAACTTCTCAATTCGTAGGTTTATTCATGGCGACACTGGTGCTTATTTTATAAACAAATCATGGTAAATTAGCTTATTAGAACCTGTGAATAATTTTACGGATATTTTCCCAAATAAGTAGGAAATATTTTACAGGATTAAAATGTAGCCTAAGCCTATGTTTTACTCCAAGTCAAACTATATATTCACCAAGTTTCATCCAAATTCGTTCAATGCGGTACTGAGTAATAAACCTCTGAACACACTCAAATACTCAAAGTTTATAATTAATTTAATTTTCATTTCATGTTTGTCAACTACATGTAAAATTTAATTTAAGAATGTTACTAAAAATGGAACTATTGATATCTACATATAAACATTGCCAAGCAGCGAAATCACCATTCCAGTATCTGACAGGAACAACAATGTTGCTACTATTGTCAAAATAGTGTTTAATGTTTTTCCTTTCTATATGCAACTCTACAGTATCACACACAGTACAATAACAATACTGAACAATGTGTACAATATAATGGAATATACGTACATTACTTCATTTAGAGTACCACAGGTCTCGTAGTTCACACAATACAAAAACATTCTACAGAAGACATCAGTACACCGTAATACCATATTCATCAAAGTTTATATTGCTAAAAATGTATGGATGAGAAGACTCCTGACGTCATAGGGAGTAAACTAGGAAGCTCGCAGCTTATAGAGATCGCGTCTCATCTACACTCATGTCGATTATAAGTCAATATAATTTTATTTATGTTCTATGGTATAAAATTACAACTCATTACACACACAAAGCGTACTATAATCACAGACTATCAAAGTAAACTAGACAGTGCGACGCAGCGGGAAGACGATATTGCTGAGATGAGAGCGGGCTGACATCATACTGCTTATGGCATTACACGCTGATACAAAAAAAAACTAAGGCTTTTTTATTGGTCATCGTAATGCGATAAATGCCAACATTGTGTGCACTTTTCAAAGCTGTATATTACTAACATTTGAACATTAAAATAAAACAAAAAAAAATTTAAGGGATTGGTACAATTTAAAGCAGCATGATACACTCCTCCACCACTTATCCGGTGCTTCAGTTATCTGGCACTCATCTGCCAACCATTCTTATTTTTTTTTAATTAATTTTTTTTCAAATTAAAAAATTTATTTTTATTTTTCCTGCTAGCAGCCGAGGCTATTAAAGACGTATATAGGCCATTCACGATAAAGTGAGCACTGCATTAAGTTTTCTTCCTGCCGTTGCGCAGCCATCTTTGCTATTTTCAATATGTAAACTTCCCTGTAACTAAAAACCAGTGTAAACTTTACAATGCACTCAAAAGTTAACATCAATTGGCCCAATAAAACATATTTTTAATTATTAACAAGTTCTGACAAGTGCTCAGTTTATTGTGAACAGCCTATACACATGAATACATGTATAAACTTTTATGTTGGAATTGCTTTTTAAAAACAATCATGCCTTGTTCGGGACTAAAACTCAGAACCCTTCATACAGAGAACCGGCACGCAACCCACTGTGTCACGGAGGTCAGCGTGATGCAGGCAGGTGGGTGTCTGAGCAGTAGAGTGCCGTTGTGCTGCGACTATCCTCCTCTAAACGATAAGGGCCATGCAGTTACGTAATTGCCCTCCCAGTTGCCCTAGCCCAGACGAGTAGGTAAATCCCAGCGAGCTAAGACCTGCATATCTCTCGCGTAATGAAGCAGTCTGTCGGAAAGTATGATTTCGGGCAATGAAGTGATTGCTAAGCTTGCTCACACATGTATGTAAATTTGAGTTGTTTCTGTGTTATGTTGCACGATGGCTACTAATGACAAATGTGAGTTCTGGTTCTATTTTTAAAAAAAATTGTGTTGTCTACCAAAGATAAAGATGACATGGAAAAAAACTCGACGTGGTGCTTCTGTGAAAGTTTAAATCTCGGAAATACTGCAGCTGAGATAAAGAAAGAATATAATCTACATGACGTGACTTGGGCACCTGCTTGAGCTTGGGACTGCATACCCAACTCAGTTTTGCATAAGTCTTGGCATAAACTGTGGCCAACCTAAGCATCTACAGACGTGACCAATGACGAAGAAATTTATGAATTAGGCCTACGTGATAAAAATGTTAAGGAATGTCTTCAAGTTGACATTGACGTCCCCGTTATTCATCACTTCACAGACCAGGAAATATGAATCTGTCACATGCGTTAAAAACAAAGACGATGACAGTGTCAGTGATGACTACGAAAATACCAGCTGCAAAAATCACGCAAAATGAGTGTCTTTATCATGTAGAGCGTTTAATAACTGGTCTCCAAGAGCAAAGCTATTTCTCTGAGCAACAAATAATGTCTTTGTGTACGATTCAGAAGCAGTTAATAAATGAGATGCCAAGACACTTAAAACAACAACCTTAGAAGGATATATTCACGAAATTGCCAGCCTCTGCAAGTACACGCACTGAAGCAAGTGATGCAACACTCAACACGAGCGGTATGGCAACACCGAACAGAGCAGCTTGACAACTCCCGACATGAGCAACTTGTACTTGCGGTAAATAAACACGAACCATTGGCAAACTTTAGTAAACTCGGAATGCTGACTTTGTTTGTGTGATACATATATACATATTGCTGTGTAAATATTTCATAAGTAGTGTACGTAACTTAAAAATTTTACATTATCAATGGGTTAGCAGCTAGTGGAAATAACTTAACATCGTATTTAATAAAAATATATGTATGTGTAGAATCTACAGACGAGAAGCTATTAGTTGATGTAAACAAGGAAACTGTTGTTGTTACGCGCGGCCAGTCACAGCTGGTCCATGAGTCAGCGAGCTCCGAGCGACCACTCAGGACGAGACTGATGAGCACGGGGAGAGGTGGGAGGGAGAGCAGCTTACAGTCACGCAGATAACTCGCAGGTACCGCCAGCATCTTATTAGTGCGTAGTAGGTAGTATTTACGTTGACAATTTATGCGTGTTCAAACTATTTTTCACTGTATTTTAATAATAATGAATAGCATATGAACTAAAAGTATAATATTGCACTATGTTTGGTGTAATTTCTGTATTTATCAAAATTATTATATTTTGTTCATATTTTCCTTCAGTTATCCGGCCAATTCAAATATTCGGCACACATCGTCCCCTGAACATGCTGGATAAGTTGTAGAGGAGTGTACATACATCAGTATAATACAAAACAATACGTTTCAGCATTAACACAGTATAAAAAATCATTCAAGAACAAGCACATTTTTTAAAAACAATACATTGCTAATAGGCTCATTGCATTAATATTACTGGACCTTATTATATTTTAGAGACAGTAGTTCTTTATTTACCCACAAATAATAAATTTTAGGCTGATTTTTATAAAAAAAATACAAGTATAATGGCCAAAATTATAAGATAAATTTTTGTCAACTTGTTTCACTTTCTACAAAACAATACTTTTCCTGATGGTCATACTACTGACACATTTTTGGTAGCTAAAAACAAATTACTGGAAATAAAGCACAAAAACAGGGCAGTGTTACTTGAGCTTTTGAGATGAACTGACATTTTATAACAGTAAAAAAATGAAAAAAACCACACCACTACACTAGAATATATATATATATATATATTTTTTTTTTTCCTGAACAACAAGCCACTTTTAGATTACGTTTGACTTTGCAACTTTTGGACTTCTGTCCTTCGTGTAAATGTTTTTGTGCTTCTCTGGCTCGCAGATGACCTTCCTTCTTATCACACTTGGTCCCACAATTTCTAATAGTAAAAAGCAGCGACAAAACTAAGAAAGACTTGGCAACATTCAGTTTTTTGCTGTGTAAATTCTGCTGTGCATTTAACATAACGGCTGTTAAGTTTTTTGTAAAATTACTCCTTTTTAGTTATTTGGTATTGGTAGAGTATTTATGTAAAATGTACACTATTTTATAACCTGTTTAAATGAGGGATTCTTTAAACATAAGTGAGACTCGCAGTCTAAACATCAGGTACAGCTTTAATTTACAATATATACAACTATTTCATTACATTTACGATGTACTTTATGGAGGGAGGCAAGAATAGTTAGTGACATTTATGATTACTTATGAGCCACTCAGTCTAGTTATGATGATGACAGTCCCACCTTGTTAATGATGCCGAGGCTGATGTAAGGAAACGTCCACGGCGATCGGCACATCGTAGATCTGGACGTCGTGGTGCATCTTGGTAGTGAAGTGGTCCTGGCGACGATATGGGGAGGACAGACCTCATAAGTAGCGTGACATGCCCCTTTATCGTGCCCTGTGTGGCAACTTGTACCGCTGTTGGAGTGGGGAGTTCTGCCTTGCAGTTTGCAGCAACTTATGTTTAATATTATGGAATTCCTAGCCGGGTGGCCTGGTTACTGAGTGCTGTGTTAGAACCAGGGTTATATGGTTCATAACAGGCGAAACACCAGAAATCCTGGTTTCTTATGTTCAAAGTCCCTTAGACCTGATAGTAATACAGATATGATCGTTTCATGTATACGTTTCTTCGTGGTCAATTACCAAAAAAAAATCTCTGTTGCTGCAGTTTCTTGAAGACCGTGATGTGTCGCAGAAGGAGCACAGTTTACTTCAATGAGAACATTTTCTTCACAAACAAGGCAATCAGGGCTTGCACCCAGAAATCCATATTTGATGTCTATTAATAATCCAAATTTTTTATTGTTAATCCCGTCTCTTCCTGAAATCACCATTCATTAGGACAATTATTTTTATTGCCAGAGTTGACAATGTGGACTAGTAAACCAAATGTTTAAACAATGTTTGCACATGGCAACGATCTTTCCTCCGGCAAAAAGAGACCAAAATTACTTGCGGTCAGCCTGACACGTATCTTTTCATGCCACAGATCACAATCACCTTGTGGTACTGTTTGTTCCACAAACTAGCTAATGTTACCTGAAAAAACGATATGTATTCTTCACACTTCTTCAACAGTTCTCCTGCAGAAATGTGAAGTTATTTGGTTTCAATAAATTGTTCCGCTGAAGACCCATAGTCAGCATCAGGTTGAACCAAATATGTTCTAGGCCATTTTGGTATTGTTTGGCTTTCTTCCTGGTAAATAATTTTACGAAGAGTTGTCTGTCGATTAGACTTCTGTTTTTATTACTTTCTTATGTGTCGGCCCAGAGCATTGTTAATACTTACATAGAGATAATTATTTCTTACTCAATTAATCTGAAATAAATATTTCTGAGGTTCATTAAGTTGTCCCTGCTGTCACACACTAACCCCGGTTTATGGTACATGTATTAACAATTACGTATTCAAGTAGTGAAATCTTCTAAATTGGTGGTTATATGTTACTAAACCCTACTGAAATCAACATTAAATTTAATTTATCTTTCTTACTACGCAATCTATACCGAGTCTGAAAAAAATTTGGAAAAGGGGAAAATAGCTCTGCAATATATCACGCAACAAATACAAATTGAAGGGCAAAAGTTTTTAAAACTGAATACGGAATGACCAAAATACATAAAACTGAAGTTGCTTTATTGAGTACTACGGGAGTACCGAGTTACAGCCCATCACAATATATTTAACGTGATAAAGAATTTTTCTAATTCTGCCACTGTGTAACTATTACCACAGCATAAACAAAATATAGAAACAACATTTCACTTTACTATGAATTAATTATGTTTGTACCAAGTTTGATGAAATTCTGGAAAATGGTTATTCATGTACTTTGTGTGACACTTTTTTTTTACTTGTCTCCAATTTGATAGTAAGAACATGACTTAAACTGAATAAATAAACGTGAAGTTAACATTCTAAGTACAATATGAGTACAGAGTTTGATAAAACTATAAAAAAATGGTCCCATACATATTTCGTGTGATCATAATGTGTTCATATGATACCAGTGTGCAGTTCTGAACAATTGTTCCTAAGAAAACTAGTGTGATTAAAATATTATCAGGCAGCCTCCATTTTAACTATACGAGCATGGAATGAATAAAAAAATATAAAAGTAAAGCCTGCATAAATATATTATAATATGTCCACTAAAGAAAATATGGTGAAGTCAAGTCAACTTAGTATGTAGTATGTGTGTACAAAGTTTGATGAAATTCCTAGAAATATTTCCTGAAATATTTCATATTATCCTAAAATTATATAAATAGTCACCGTTTTGAAAATATGATCATAATATGAACGAAATACACAAAAGTAAAGTCAGTGTAAGTTAGTATGTACGTAGTGTATGTGTACTAAATCTGTTTAAATTCTGAAAAATATTTCTTCAGAAACATTGTATTAAGTTAAAAATATAAAAATGTCCACCAATTTAAAGTATGAAAACAAAATGAATGAAGTACACGTAACCTACATCCAGTCAACTTTGTACGTTGCACATATGTGTTCAGTTTGGCGGACCTGAGATACATTATTGCCCAGAATGTCAAATTATGGGGGAATATATATGTATGTATGTATGTATGTATGTATGTATGTATGTATGTATGTATGTATGTATGTATGTATGTATGTATGTATGTATGTATGTATGTATGTATGTATGTATGTATGTATGTATGTATATATATATACACTAGACCCCCGATTTTACGAACCCTGGATTTAACGAAGGTAGCGATTCTACGAATACAATATTAGGAACCCTCAAAAAATAACAAAAATATATGACAAAAAAAATTTTAAGGAATTACGTTGACAATGAATAAAACATACTGTATCTAATTCACAGCATTAAAATATGAATTGTAGAGTTGCAGTTATTACTTGGTAAGTCACAATATTAAAAATAAAACTAAAATAGCGAAAATCCGTTAAAAAATGCGGCAGTGACAGTTTGAAAACCGCGCGGCGGCGGCGCCGTCTGAGCCAAGCCGGCCGGCCTGTCTCCAACTACGACGTATTAGGATCTATATTGAGGTCGTACTATAGATGCAAAGTTCCAGCGCATGCGCATAATGCTCGTTTAACTATAGTACAGCCTCCTTCTAGGCTGTTTCACGACGGCTTATATCTCTCTCGTCTCGCGCCGAATGAGTTTATTTTTTTACACGAAGCCTATTAATAATAGCGTGATATTTTTCTTTATTGCGTTAACACCATACGTACTTAAAACAATTACTTGGCGCATAATTTGCTTAAACAATGCGTTACTGCGTGTCGTAAAACGTGCGTTTCACAAGTGAGCAGTGAGCACGATAATAGCGCAACCTATCTTCCAAGTGTAGAAACATTTGTCTCTGGGTATGTCGCACTTGGAAAATAAATAAACGTTCGTGTATTACGTAATCCCGGAACTCCTAATTTATTTTTACCGCGTATACTGACTGTGAAAGTTATTATTTTCAATCACTTGTAATTCTCGACGATTTTAGGTAAAAACGTCACAAAATGGCGTTTTTGGAACAACGTCGGTATTTGGCGCTACGGTGCCGCTATCTATCAGCCATCTTGTGAACGTTCGTACAGTTGCGCTATCTTTCCGCTCTGCACGCTACTAGTATCTACGTTCTTGTACAACTCATCAACAACGCCGAGAGAATGTTTTTACGTTACGTTATATAAAACTGCGCAATGAATAAATAAATCTGCTTATTCCTTCTTTCTTTGGTGAATAATTTACAAGGGCATTTTACTAGTAAGGAATGCCTACTTTTTTTTTACATTAAACGCTACGCAAATCGGGCTATTCGCTCGTGAGAAGGCACTCGTCAGCTCGGTTTTCCCTTTTTTTTTTAGGACAAAGGTCGATCATATCTATTGTTTAGCGGTGTTCTTTTGATCGTAAGACGTCTGCCTATTGATATAAATTTATATTTCAACTATCTCTTGCGTTATTTTTCCGTTAAATGCTACGGAAGTCGGTCTATTCGCTCGAGAGAAGACACTTGGAATCTTGATTTTCTCATTTTTTTTAGGACAAAGGTCGATCATATCTATTGTTAGCGGTGTTCTTTTGATCGTAAGACGTCTGCCTATTGATATAAATTTATATTTAAACTATCTCTTGCGTTATTTTTCCGTTAAATGCTACAGGAGTCGGGCTATTCGCTCGAGAGAAGACACTCGGAATCAAGATTTTCTCTTTTTTTTTTTTTTTTGGGGACAAGGGTCGGTCATATCTACCGCTCAACAGTGTAACGTCTGGCTACTGATATCAATTTATGTTTACATTATTACGTTAATTAATTTCCTGCAAAACGCTACGGAAGTCGGGGCCTAGAGACACTTTGCAGAAAAAATGCAATTTTAAAATTTTCT